>JACDJE010000540.1:0-58008 GCA_016647715.1 Pavo muticus
GTATTTGAAAAATCATGGCTGTCTGATGAAGTCCCCGGTGACTGGAAAAAGGGAAATATTACTCCCATTTTTAAGAAAGGGAGAAAGGAAGACCCAGGGAACTGCAGGCCAGTGAGCCTCACTTCTGTGCCTGGGAAGGTCATGGAGCAGATCCTCCTAGAAGCTGTGTTAAGGCACACAGGGGATGAAGAGGTGATTCGAGACAGCCAGCATGGCTTCACCAAGGGCAGATCTTGCCTGACCAATCTGGTGGCCTGCTATGATGGAGTGCCGGCTTCGGTTGATGGGAGAAGGGCGGTGGATGTCATCTACCTGGACTTCTGCAAGGCCTTTGATGTGGTCCCTCACCACATCCTTCTCTCTAAATTGGAGAGGTGTGGATTTGAAGGATGGACTGTTTGATGGATTAGGAATTTGTTGGCTGGACGCAGCCAAAGGGTTGTGATCAAAGGTTCTGTGTCAGGGTGGAGGCCGGTCACAAGCAGTGTCCCTCAGGCGTCGGTCTTGGGTCCGGTGCTCTTCAACATCTTCATCAATGCCATAGATGATGGCATCGAGTGCACCTTCAGCAAGTTTGCGGAGGACACCAAGCTGGGCGGTGCAGTCGATACACTGGAAGGAAGGGGGGCCATCCAGAGGGACCTGGGCAGGCTGGAGAAGTGGGCCCATGAAAACCTAGTGAGGTTCAATAAGGCCAAGTGCAAGGTGCTGCACTTGGGTCGGGGCAATCCCAGGTATTTAGACAAACTGGGGGAAGATCTCCTTGAGAGCAGTCCTGCGGAGAAGCACTTGGGCGTCCTGGTAGACAAGAAGCTGGACATGAGCCAGCAGTGCGCGTTTGCAGCCCGGAAGGCCAACTGCGTTCTGGGCTGTATTATAAAAGGGGTGGCCAGCAGGGAGAAAGAGGTGATTGTCCCCCTCTACGCAGCTCTTGTGAGGCCCCATCTGGAGTAGTGTGTCCAGGCCTGGGGCCCCCAGTACAGGAAAGACGTGGCGCTCTTGGAGCGGGTCCAGAGGAGGGCCACAAAGATGATCAGAGGGCTGGAGCACCTCTCCTATGAGGAAAGGTTGAGGGAACCGGGATTGTTCAGCTTGGAGAAGAGAAGTCTCCGGGGAGACCTCATTGAGGCCTTCCAGTACTTGAAGGGAGCATATAAACAGGAAGGGGAACAGCTATTTACAGGGGTGGATAGTGATAGGACAAGGGGGACTGGTTAAATACATCTGGTTGAAACACTGCAATTCTATTAAAGATACAGTATTCTCACCTAGCATATTCAAAACATTTAAAATATAGAGTACTTCCAAAAGAATGATGTCAAAAAGCACAAAGACTTCATTTGGCGGTCTGATGTTATTAGTTACAGAAACCAGCAAATGAAAGAGGAAAATGAGTTAGAGTTTTTGTTCATTAATCATTCCAAATTTACTTCTGTTGTTTTCCAGCTTGCATTTAATTTGGACCTAGAATCTCAACTGGGATTCTCAATTTACATTTTCATTAGAATATCAATAACAATTCTGTAAAAGCAAGCTTGATGAAGGGAGAGAGAAAAAAATGTTATATATCTGTCAAATGTAGTTACAGGATGCATTACAGATTTTGTGGGTTATTGAAAAAACGTTGGCAAAATTATCATGTACATTTCCTAAATTTCAAAAGGCACTATGTCTTTCCAGTTTCTGGCACTTAGATTACTAAATATGTCATTATTGTAGTATTTTGCCTTTTTATTAAGACACCATTTCTATGTTTGGTGGCCACCAATTTTGATTTCATATGTTTAATATGTTTTTTTCCAGTTTTTTCAATCTTGCTCATCCTCGCTGTCCTCCTGTCCCTTTTCCCTGATTTCTTACTATTAGGGATGCACCAATCTTGAGGTCAGAAGAGCTGGTGTTTAAGTATCAACAAGCTCTCATGGATTCCCTTATCTTCTGATGCTCTAGCCCATGGGATACCTCTAAGTAGGCCTTTGAAGAGGTCCAAGTCAGGTTTCCTGAAGACCAGGGTAACAGTCCTACTTATTGCTTTGCTTCTTCCACACAAGATCTTGAATTCCACCATCTCATGATCACTGCATCCCAAGCTGCCCCCAACCTTCAGATCCCTGACCAGTCCATCCTTGTTAGCAAAAACTAGGTCAAGCAGCACATCCCTCCTCGTGGGCTCTTCCACCACTTGCATCAGAAAGTTATCTTCAGTGCATTGCAGGAACTGCCTGGACCATGTGCGCCTGGATGTTGCTTATCCAACAAACATCAGGATGATTAAAGTCCCCCCGTAAGAACCAATGCCTAGGCTCCTGAGTCTACTTTCAGCTGCTTGTAGAAGGCCTCATCAGCTTCATCCTCCTGGTCAGGTGGCCTGTAGTACACACCCACAACAGCATCACCTATGTTAGCCCGCCCCTTAATTCTTAATCACAAGCTCTCCACATGCTCGTTGTTCACCTCCAGGTAAAGCTTGATGCATTCTAGTTGCTCTCTCACATAAAAAAGCAGCTTCACCGCCTCACCTCATCAGCCTGTCTTTTCTAAGAACTACATAGCCATCCATGATAGCGTTCCACCCATGTGATCTGTCCCACCATGTCTCTGCAGTCACAGTGAGATTGTGACCCTGTAACCGCACACAGACCTCTAGTTCTTCCTGCTTATTTCCCATGCTGTTTGCATTGGTATACAGACACCCAGCAGAGGGTACAGGTATCTCTGGATGGTTTCAAGAAGGTTTCAGCTGGGCTATTGGCACTGTCATCTTCTCCGAGGAGTCCTCACAATATCCTATTGGACAACTGAGAGGTCTTTCCCCACATTTTCCTAAAATGACAGCATTCCCTGGCTGTTCCCTGAATCATCACTGCTTGTCCAGTTGATTAAACAATTAATTGATTGGGCCTTTCTGGTGCACGTTGCTTCATTTAAAATCCTGAAAGCTAATCCATTATTGTTTCTACTTCAAAGCTGGAATCCCTTGTCCCTCCAGTTGCTGTGCAAGTTCAACTTGGATATTTTAAGACCCTCCTGAATAATTGAGTTGTCAGCTATATATTAAATTTTGTGGGAAATCATACTGTATTTAAAGAGCTAAAATCAGTGAAGTTTCCTAGATCTAAAAGACTAATTTACAGTACAAAACTTACTCTGTGAAGTTATAGTCAGAAGTATGACATTCAAGGATCAGTTGAAAAGAAATAACTATTTGGTGTAAATTTTTGATATACTCTTGTTACAATAAATATCAAAGAGTGACATTAAAAATATATGTTTATTTTCAAAAATCGTGGCTAAGTCACAAAGACGTACTAGCATTTCCTCTTTTTTATAAAGGAAAAAGGTGTAACTGCTTCAAAAAAAAAAAAAAAAAATGTGACACTGAACATCTGACTACCGTACGAAGAAAAGGATGCGGCTTATCTGAAGAATCACAGAATCACAGAATTGTAGGGATTGGAAGGGACCTCCAGAGACCATGCCAAAGCAGGTTCCCTACACCAGGTCGCACAGGTGGGCGTCCAGGCAGGTCTCGAATATCTCCAGAGAATGAGAGAATAGATGTTTGCTTTATCTGGCTAAATAATCAAGCTCATCTGCAAGACTAAAGACCAAATGACTGCCTCTTGACAGGAAGTTTAGCCAAAAAGCAAAGGACAGAATGTCTCTCTATTACCAGTGTTTACCATGTGAAGAACCAGACTAAGTAGTAGATTTAATTTAATTGACATAAAGCTAGTGATTACTACCTGTATTTCTTTTATGTGAGTTGATACAGTATTTTTGTTTAAAAAAATTAGATGCTTATTAACTACATGTAGAGGAATTCAAATGGATATCCTTTTGTGGAGAGTGCCAATGGATAAGGGCTGCTAGAAGAGCCTGAATTCTTCAATAGGTGGAGGGAGGAGAGTTGTTAGCATTGATATTGATGCCCTAGTACTCAGCTGAACTCCCAGCCTTACCACAGAAAGAAGCAGAAAGGCTTCTCTGAACAGAGATATTTCCTGCTTGTAAAATCAGGAAACTAACCCTGGTCAACTGTCCTTTGAGATGTATATAGAATCTTCAGATTTAAGGCTTATGAAGATTCTTATATGTGTCTCTGATTACTGGTCATTCTGATTTTTAAAGCTGTAGTAATTAAAAGTGACTTGCTTCAGAAATTAGGCAAATTGCTATGAAAAGAACCATTTCAGTCACTCCAGAAAAAAAAGAAGATATGCTCCAGGCTAGTAAATTGTCAGTTAATTTAAAGCCAAATTTAGGTTGACAAATCTTTCACAGTTTAAGACTCATCTCACATATTTTAAGCATACTTAAGAAAAGGAATATTCAATAAATAACAGGAGCTTTAAACACATTGTTAGTGAATATGCTCATATGAGGCTTGAAGATAACTGAGTTTTGGTCAATGAAACTGCAGTTCATTTTGCATATAGTAATTAAAATTACAGGCAAGAAATACAGCCAGAATTCTCATTCATTCTCATTGTAAGAGTAATTTATGAAAAGTTTTGCAAACTGACTTCTTCTGTTCTTAACTCTCTTTTTAATAGTTTACTGATGCATATTAGAATTTAATTATACCAATTAGTAGTGCTACATCACACATATGATGTAGCTTCAATTAGGAGGTACCCAATATATATTAGTACAGTTTGGGTTTGTAATTAAAGTTCTTAGAGAAGTGCAAATTCAACATTATGATTGTAAAACATTAAGACAACATTGATGGCACTGAAATTGAATATTTTTAAATGACCCTATAATCAGTCTTAAAAAAACTTTGTATATCCGGAATTACTGTTGCGCTCTCTGCTTCTCAATGCATAAGAAGATGTTGCTATCTCCATTGACATAGCAATTTTTTAAAAATTTACTATATTCTTCTCTAAATCATGTTTCTTGATTGAATTGTGCCCCTTTAAAGATATCTGTCAAGTTTCAATTTTATTGAGAGGCTTTTTAGAGGCTTTTTGCAATTCCTTTCATCTCCTTCTTAGACATTACGTGTAGTGAATCTACTAAATCAAGACAATCTTATCTTGATAGAGCTCTGTTTTGGGATTGAAAACAGAAGTCTAACTCTTCTATGTCTACAGCTTCTTCACAGAAACATTTCATAGAATCCACTTCTACTATGTTCCATGGTGGAGTGGTTTTACAATTTTTTTCTCTTGACCCAGGCAAGAAGAGTGACAGCAAAAGCCAAGTCTTCAGATTGTTAATTGTGCTTCTTTTGAGATAGAATGAAGATAGATAGGATGAAGTTATTTTATATAAAGTCACTGTTCGTTCCAAAATAGCATTTGCTAAGTGATAATTTTTGCTCACTTGATTTGACAACAGTGTTTAGAGAAACTATTACAGAATCACAGAATCACAGAATGGCCCAGGTTGGAAGGGACCTCAAGGATCATGAATCTCCAACCCCTCTGCCAGGCAGGGCCACCAACCTCACCATTTAATACTAGACCAGGTTGCCCAGGGCCCCATCCCATCTCACCTTGAACACCTCCTGGGACAGGGCATCCACAACCTCTCTGGGCAGCCTGTTCCAGCACCTCACCACTCTCATAGTAAAGAATTTCCCCCTGACATCCAACCAAAATCTTCCCTCCCTCAACTTAAAACCATTTCCCATTGTCCTGCTGTTATTTACCCTTTCAAAGAGTTGACTCCCCTCCTGTTTATAGGCTCCCTTTAGATACTGAAAGGCTGTAATTAGGTCACCCCGCAGCCTTCTTTTCTCCAGGCTGAACAAGCCCAGCTCCCTCAGCCTGTCTTCATAGGGGAGGTGCTCCAGCCCTCTGATCATCTTTGTGGCCCTCCTGTGGACCCTCTCCAACAGCTCTCTGTCTTGTACTGGGGGCTCCAGACCTGGACACAGTACTCCAGATGGGGCCTCACAAGAGCAGAGTAGAGAGGGACAATCACCTCCCTGTCCTGCTGGCCACCCCTCTTCTGATGGAGCCCAGGATCCCATTTGCTTTCCGAGCTGCAAGAGCACACTGCTGGCTCATGTTCAGTTCTTCATCCATCAGGACCCCCAGATCCTTCTCTGCAGGGCTACTCTCAAGGACTACTCCTCCCAGTCTGTATAAATGCCTGGGATTCCTCCAGCCAAAGTGCAAAACCTTGCACTTTGCTGTGTTGAACCTCATTAGGTTCACCTGGGCCCACCTTTCAAGCCTGTTGAGATCCCTCTGAATGGCATCCCTTCCTTCCACTGTGTCAACCGCACCACTCAGCTTGGTGTCGTCAGCAAACTTGCTGAGGGTACACTCGATTCCGTCGTTGATGTCATTGATAAAGATGTTAAAGAGCACCAGTCCCAAGACAGACCCCTGGAGGACGCTGCTCGTTACCAGCCTCCACCTGGACATAGAACCATTAATCACCACCCTCTGTCTGCGACCTTTCAACCAATTCCTTATCCATCAGGTGGTCCACCCATCAAATGCATATCCCTCCAATTTGGAGATAAGGACGTGGTGGGGGACCATGTCAAAGGCCTTGCTCAAGTCCAAGTAAATGACATCGGTCGCCTTCCCTTTGTCCACCAATGCCGTCACTCCATCATAGAAGGCCACCAGATTGGTTAAGCATGACCTTCCCCTTCCCCTGGTGAAGCCATGCTGGCTGTCTCGGATCACACACTCATTCCTCATGTGATCAAGCATGTCATCCACGAGGATCTGTTCTATTAACTTCCCAAGTACAGAGGTGAGACTGACCGGCCTGTAGTTCCCTGGGTCCTCCAGGGAACCAGGGATTAATGCTGTAGCAGTAATTAAAAATAATTTTTTTAAAAAATGAAAAGATAAATTGTTGTCTTTATTGCTGTGCCTCTTTGGTGTGGTCTTAAAAATCAAAATCAAGTGATAAACTAAAACAACACTGCAGAACATTCATTCTACTTCCTGAGTAGCTACAAGTGAAACTGGACTGGGACTGATGGTACGGTGTTCTCAGCCTCCACTGTCACCAAGTAGATGACAAAAAACATTAGCCATGAAGGCATCGCTGTAGTAAGAAACTAAGCTTGAAAACAGTGTTTCATACAGAATGACATCCACAGTGGCCAACATGGACTTCTTCATGAGTGATGCTAGATATCTTAGTCAACCCTGTAAGAGATTGCACTAGAATGTACTGCAGCTCCTCTCCAACTCACATGCCCACAGATTTCCTATGTTTAAATACAAAGTCACTGGGGGAGAAAAAAAAATAGAAGTGATACCTGTTACCAATTCTCAGTGTGATACACAGCTGGGACATGATGCTGGGCACTGGGGAGTTTACCACCGTATTGTATATATCTGTGGCTAAACAGTACTCTTACAGAAATATACCTCACAATGTAGAGATTACATGAGGAACCTTAAATTTCTTCTTCCTATCTTACAGGCTCTTCTGTCTCCTCTGTTTCATAAGCTCTGCTTATCTCCATCAATCATAAATTAGGTTTGGGAGAGAACTGCAATCAAAGAATCTGAAGTGCAAAAAGGCATTCCTGCAGAATGAGACACGATATGGAAAAGATCATGATCTATACTTCCATAAGAACAGAGAAGAATATCTAGGATAATGTGCTGCAATCCTTTTAGCAAATGTATGGAGCTGCAAGCTTTTTAATTACAAACTGTTCTTGTGCTTCACAGTTAAGATGTGCTTCTTAATTATGATGCAATTTAAGTTTTTTTACTTAGATCTTGCATGATAAGCATATTAAATTGCCATGATGGGCTACAGTTTATCATGATCATTAAAAATGAGATGTTCAAACTGTGGTCATTCATTAATCATAGTCAGAAGTATAAGAAATAAATGGGGTGTAGTGCATCTTGGGAATCTATGAAAGATAATTAAATTGATTTGCCAGAAATATAGGACTGAATAATACTTATATACAAAAGAAAACCAAAAACAGATAAATACTATAAACCCTATCAAATATTATTTTGAAGCATTTTATCTGTGATCAGTGTCCCTTTCGCTCTCCCATACAGATAACTAGATATGTTGCTCCAAAATTAATGCATTTACAACAGTTAAATTACAACAGGTGCAAAGAGCACAATAACACTACTTGAAAGAGCAAGTTCTCAGCTACAAACCACTATTTTTCAGCTAAGTTACCAACAGTAGCAGTGAATTTTCACCAGGAATGAATAAAAGCCTGCATGCCACACTTGTAAAAATCTGCACATTTAGAGGTGACCCACTGTTGCTGCGGCCACTGCTAAAATACACCACCCACTGCCTCGCTGTGCTCACATCCACTATTTGATCTCCAGAAACGTTTAGTAAGCATCAGTGAATACCAGTAAGTGTCATTTTTCCCACATGAAAGAATCCAATGACACCCTCTTTTGCTTCCTACGCACTTTCATGTCGGACACTATTTTGTAAGACTACCCCTCTGCTGCCATCTGTCACACAACAACAAAATGTAACAGAGTATTGGTGGGAAGGTTCAACCTCTGCTGCCATACCACCACCATCTGCCACTGATGTCGTGGACCAACATAATAAAGTAGGAGGCATTACTTCCAGAGCAGAACTTGTGCCTCATCAAAAACTCTCCCAGTAGAAGAATATCAACTAAGGTAACTAGTATTTTGTATGTAGGCATTTTTATTTTTTTTTATTGTGAAATTTTTAATGATAGCTAGTTTTCTGTTCTGTAAAATAGGAATAAATATTCGTGGCAAGTTCTGCAGTTTAATCAGTCTTCTGCTGAAAAATGCAGTAGGTAGGACATGAATACACTGAGATTCTAAGCTGGCAGAACAATTGAATTTGGATATCACAACTTGATTAACTTTTAATTACACTATAAAAAGAGAGGAAAAAATCCTATATAATGCTGGGTAAGCCCATTGGAATGCAAGTATTGGAAAGGTTTCTTTTAAAAGGTCCCAACCTCCTTCCCCTCTATTAATGGAACATGAAGAGAATTTAGATATCTAAAGACAGGTCTGTGGAAAGTCATACTGGAGACACGATTTAGTCTCTTTTGGCTAAAAGACTACAACTTAAAAATGAGACAAAAAAGCCAGTATCTTAACAGTTTCGGATTGTGTCTGAAATAAAAAGAGAATCTGCCAGAGATCATTGCTAAAACAATCATTCCGATGTTTGAGGCAAAAATGTCGAGGGCCTTCGTATTTTTGTGTCTGTTAAATAGACATAATTTTACAGAGGCATCTAAGGTCTGGTCAACAACCTGTTGATTACTTCTGTGATCTGACTGTCAGAAGAAGAAGTTATCAAAATGCAGCATTTGGTTTAAATATCTTACTTGATTATTTGTTCATTTGTTTGCTTGGTATATTCTTGTTGGTTTGGAAAGTGAAGGCTGATACAAGAGGCTTTTCATTTCTCACAGAGAATGAGGAAAATAATAGATATTCTAATGTTCTTTCTCAGATTTAGATAAATAATGCCCTATTTACAGAAAAGCATGATACTCCAATTTAAATCTTAAAAGATATTACTTACTGTTGCTGTGTACCTCTGCTTTCAAATATAGAACATGTTCTTAGATGACCTTTACTGCTAAAACAAAGCATATATAAAATAAAATCTTTTGATAACTTGAAAAAAAGCAGGGCAGAAATGACCACTGGAGGTAAGGGGCCCTCTTACAAATTTCCCTTCTGTATGCATATAAGTTTTGTCCATTCTGAATAAATTTCTATGTTTTACTCAAAGGCAGCCTATGGAAAACAGGAAGAAGTAAAGGACATACAAATATCTTGCTCTACGCTGAAAACAAAATGGTATAATAGAACTTGCCACCCACACTGCAGTTTTTTTGTGTGTGAGAAAAATGAATCAGCCTGTACATACTTATACACGCAATGCAAATTCACTGTATTGTTTAAGATATTGCTGAGTTTGTATAAAGCCAAATTAGAAGTACTAAAACCACAGTTCTTATTTATCTATGCCTCAGAAACTCTATGTGCCAAGGGTCAACTTGCCATAGACTATCATTTGAAAATATGAGAAAGCTAACAGACATGCAGGATTCAGAAGTATGAATTATATATAGCATCCTCCATTGTTCCAGTTTAAAAATAAGTTACTTTCACAAACAAAAAAGCCATTCACCCTTCTAAACATGTAACTATCTTTTAAAGAGTTATTGAAACCTTGTTCTAGAGTCGATGTTAAATGGTGACAGGTATTGAAAGCCATTGTATTGGAAAAAAGTATTCTTCTTGGATCAAGATTTTGTAGAATATATTTGATACACAAAGAATCTCATTGCTAAAGTATAGCTCATTCTGTAAAAGTAAAAGGCATTTGGGGTATTTTTTTAAAAACAATTTTTAAGAATTGTTACAGGTCACACTTTTGACCATTATAACTGAATGCACCCACCTCTAGTAACAGAAGGCTTGGTTTAAAAGGCAACGTAACACTGACCATAACTATAAGTGCCTACACAGGGTGTGCACTCTATTGTCCTTCTCTTTGAGAAAAGAAATTTCTCCACACTTATGTTAAAGAGGCATAGCACTGAAGTATATTTTTGTAGGTTTTATGTAAATATGGAAAGGGGCTGTTTTCTAAAAGATGATGAAATACTTTTTTTAAAGTACAGGGAAGACATTTGTCTTTTTGAATTGCACCCAATGAAAAGTGATGTCATGTAGAAATAAACAGAATTGAGCATCAGCTACATTTCAGACATGAATACATGCTGTTCTGCAGCAACAGCTGTGCCTGAATGAAAAAGCTGATGAAAAAATGTCCAGTGTTTGCAAAGAAAAAAAGTTATCACTCTTACAAGAATTGTTGGGGACCAGATGTTAAAAACCAGTGCAGTCTGTCCATTTCAGAAGAGAGTGCTGTAAAAAATGTTAATCGGGTGTTTTTATGTGGCTTAGGTTGCTCTACCTGACTGTTTTATAGACTGATGTTCTTGGTATTAAATCGTTATACTGTAACTGAAGTCAGTGTGTTGCACATCCACACAGAAGTAATAGCTATCAATACGGGACAAAATTATTAAATAAAGGAAGAGGGTCCTATGACATATATATATTATATCAGATATATAGACACAACATACAAGGAAATATAAAGTAAAGAGAAAAATTATAATCAGGAATCAATACGATATTTTCTTCCCACATATTGGCAGCGAAGATTCCTTGAAAATCATACCAGAAGCTAACAGAGAAAAACCTCCTGGAAGAAACTAGCAGCACTCTAAACTGCACACTTAACATTTTGATTAAGTGAAAATATGAGCTCAGTTTCACAACATACAGCTGTGTACCAACATATGCACCAACATAACTCCCAGTTACATTAGTGACTTATGCTGCATAACTGCAAATACAACTCAGGGCAATTTCCTAAATTGCTAGATTGGAGAGCAAGGCAAACTGCTTGGCACACAAGGAACTCTCTTCTGTTATCACTTCTCTTAAGAAGAAAAACACTTCGGGAAACTAACAACTGGACCAGTGGCTTGTAATGAGATTCAAGAAAGTGCCAATTCACAAATTAGACAACAGCCTAAGAGTTCAAAATTCATATTCACAAAACAAGGTGCTGGAAGCCTGTGCTCCAGATGTTGCACAGGACAGACAGCCCCAGAGCTGGCAGCCTGGCCTCCCAGGCCACCAAGCTTCAGGAGCCAGAGTTCCCTCCTGTGAGACAGAGATGTTGTGGTTTCTATGATTAACAGCAGAATATCAGCTCTTCAAAACTTTAATTCCATTTTAGTTCTACTCTATCCTTTTCAACACATGAAGAGTACCAATATTATAACAGCAGGAGTACCTGCATCTGAAATGACTTTGGTTGTCAGCAGTAAAAAGAAATCCGCGCTAACACAGTGTAAAAACAGAAGGCAAAACACAACAAGCCTGACTACGTAGAATAATGGAATATCTTGGGTTGGAAGGGACCTGCAAAGATCACCAAGTCTAAGTCCCTTGCTCAATGCAGGATCACCCAAAATTCAAACTTTATGTCTGAGAGCATTGTTCAAGCACTTCTTGAACTCCAGCAGCTTGGTGCTGTGACCATAGCTCCAGAAAGCCTGTTCCAGTGCCTGACCACCCTCTGGTGAAGAACCTTTTCTTAACACCTAACCTGACCCTCCTCTGACATGGCTCCATGCCATTCCATCGGATTCTGTCACTGTCACCAGAGAGCACAGATCAGTGCTGCTCCTCTGCTCCACCATGAGGCCTCCCTTCAGTCTGCTCTTCCCTGGGTTTAACAAACACAGTTACCTCAGCTGCTTCTCATACATCTTGCCCCCTAGATTTCACCAACTTTGTAAGTCTCCTTTGGAAACCTAATAATTTTATGTTCTTATATTGTGGCATTCCAGGCTGCACCCAGTGCTCAGGGTGAGGCCACACAGCACAGAGCAGAGCAGGAAAATCCCTTCCCTTGCCTGGCTGGCAGTGCTGGGTTTGGTGCACCTCAGGGTACGGTTGATCCTTCTGGCTACCAGGGCAAACTGCAGCCTCAGATTCAACTTACCATCAACTAGAATCCCAGTCTGTATGTATATCCAGGGTTGCCTCATCCCGTATGCAGACTGCACCATCTAGTCAAATCATCAGAGAGAACAGAGAATTAATGGATAGAGAGTGAGTGAGTTCAGGTGTTTTTCACTCAATAAGATCAAAGAACTGCACACATAAAGGAGTCTTATGACGTTTTTTTTTTTGCTTTAGAATTGATAACAGCATTTCACAAGTTGAAGCACGTGGAGAGATTGGGTCAAAAGCTGCTTTCCTTTACAGCAGGTTAGATCCTAGAATTACTCTGTATATATGAGTAGCGTCACAAATGAGCATATAGAACTATGTCCACCTCTGAGTGACTTACTCTCCATCACACAGCAAACAGGGGTTGCACAGATTAACAGCAGTTCCCAGAGAGTTGATGTAAACACTGGATTGAACCATATGCAGTCAGACAGCAGAGTGCTAAAGGTACAGCAGTGTCCTAACAGAAACCTCTTGATAGAAAGGTAAGGAAGCATACAACACTATCTTGTGCTTGGACTTCAGAAAAAATGGAATTTGTGACTACCAAACCTCTATTTTACATCTTTTTTCCCTAGGTGTTTTTGCTTTTAACCTTGTGGTGATGCTTTCAAGGGATATTCAAAGCAGCTGATTTTACAGTTGCTTCTGACTGCGTGTAGCCTAGCAAATTTACCATAATAAAATATAATACAGTTTACTGAAATCACAAGCAAATACTGACATCTGCCTTACACAGAACACATTCCTTGTAAAATTTTGCTAATTCTAGGTGTAAAATATAAGTTTTCAGTAATACTCAGATACTGCACATTTTGAAAGTGTCAAGAAGCTTTAGCTGTTAAATAGTATTTTAAATGATTTTTCATTAGCTCTTCAGTGGTGTTCATACCAAGGACAAAATTAGATTATAATAAATAAGATAGCAAATGAAGAGGTATTAGGTATTCAAAGAATCATAGAATGGTTTGGGTTGGAAGGGACTTTTAAGATAATCTAGTTCCAACCCCCCTGCTATAGGCAGAGACACAGAATCACATAGAATCACAGAATCATAGGGATTGGAAGGGACCTCCAGAGATCATCGAGTCCAACCCCCCTGCCAAAGCAGGTTCCCTACACCAGGCTGCACAGGTGGGTGCCCACGCGGGTCTTGACCAGGTTGCTCACAGCCCCATCCAGCCTGGCCTTGAATGCTTCCAGGGAGGGAGCCTTCACAACTTCGCTGGGCAGTTTATGTTAAAGTCTAATTGCACATTCGACAAATAACATTAACATACACATGTATTACATATTCTAAGAGCTTCTGGGGAAGCTCTACTGTGTGTGGCTCCTTTGTGGAAATTGTTAATACACTACAGATTTGATAGTCATGCAGCTGATGACCAATGCAAGCGATAAGAAGTTAGGTGACATCTCCAATGACTCATCAAACACCACGATACAACTCAAGACAGGCCAATGCATTAGGAGGAAGCTGTGTGGTAATAACAGCAGAACACTATTAGCTTTGCCCTTGAACTCACAGATTCATTTGGTAAGAGACCTTTCTTTTTACAAGCAGATTTTAGCTATTAACACTGCAAGAATAAAAGGTTGGTGAATGAAGTGCAACAACGAAAAAGAAATCCCAGCTGAATTAAATTATTATTTGTAAGACATTCTGAGATATTGATCTGCCAGACTTATAAGTAATTCATGAAGTTTAGTCCTGAACAAAAGGTACAATTTTTAGAAAATGTGCTGTAGGGCATAACTTGTAGAATAATTAAAAACTTAAAATTACTTCTTTTGACTTAACACCTTCACTTTCCCTTCAACAAAACAACGTTACATGACTCAATAGTATAATGGCAAGAAGTTTATGGAGAAAATTAGGAACAAGTTTTTTTGCATTAGGCCTGTGAGAATTTCTCTTTTATAATCTGATCGATACTTTGCTTCTCCCTTTGACTTTTATATACTGCAGAACATTTAAAATAAGTAAGTAGACATGAATGGTATAAAGATAAAATGGGCCTTTTAAATATTCAAATCTCATTGTGCTTAGAAAACATCAAGTCAGTTATCACTCTAATAAAAAATGAGATTTTTCTTCAAAAATGTGAGCAAGACATAGCCTGCGAAAGGTCTTACTTTTTATTCTACCAGCCATTCAAATTCTTGTATTGGATTCAAAAGTATTTGTAATGCCATAAATATGGGAAGTAGAAGAGGAATGGTAAAAGAAGAAGATTGATAGGAAATGACCTTAATAAGCTTTACAGATTGTTTAAGCTGGGGAAAAAAAAAAAAAAAAAAAAAAAAAAAGAGTTAGAAGCTAAAGACCCACTAGAAATATGCCTAATTTGTGGTTTAGCCCCATGTTTGACATTTAACTTGGTTTTACCAACTCCTTAATCCTCCTGGCCTTCAAGCCAAAATATCTTTTAATTAAAAAGCTATAAATGTGCCCCTTTGGCCATCTCTTAAATCTGCAATCCTCTTAAATTTCCCCTTAAAAGTGTAATCTCCTTAGTTCCTCAGAGAAAAATCCTGGCTCAATGATGCTGTGGCACAAAGCCCAGCAGAGCTGAGCAGCCTAGGCAGACTCTGCATGCGGACTTTGCACTGTGTAGGCTGGAGCATTCTGCTTCTCACCTAACCACAACTGGCTCCCCAAATGGGGCAGTAAGACAGGAACAGCATAAAGTCACACATAGAGCATCTTCTCTGATTGACTAGTTATCGAACATAATGCCACTGCTTTCTGTTCAGCACACAGAGGGTTGCTCCACTGAAATTGATCGCAGGTCTCCCCTGATAATGACTGGATCCAGAATCTCACCTGAGATGTTTCAGAAGCCTGAACAGAGTTAGACTACTGCTTTCTGGCCAGCTCAGAAGGTATCCTACCTCTCTGCAACCTAGCTTGTGGGTTGGTATGATTTTAACAAGCAGTATGAAACTCAGGCAGGGAAACAGGATGCATAGCTAAATTACTGGTAGGGCAAACAATGAATCCTTTCTCTCCAGCATCATCTTTTTTTGGTAACAAGACAGACCATTTATACAAGCCAATTGATAAATCTTGAGTATGTGAGTCTTTGGGTTTTTAATTTCCACCACACCTTTTAGTGCCACTAGGAAACAAAAACAACCACTTTAATTCCAAATTGTAGTTCAAAACAACTGAGAAAAAAGTGATATTTATGAGATGTATAAAGGAGGACTGGATTTTCCTAAGAAGATTTTTCTAAGAAGAAAATACATTTGTACTTAAGAGGAGAAAAGAAATGCTGTGCCAAATTATTGTTCTGTTGCAAAATTAAAAATCAAGATTAGAAGCCAACCATACTTCTCAAACATGGCATGTTCTCTGCACCATATGTTCTGAAGAGAGATTCATTTAATTGTTTGGAACAAATCCATATAGTTGTCAAATTCCAAAACTCCACCTAAAGTCAAGTAATAGGTTTCTTCAAGGTGCTTTATATCACATTCTGCTGTTTTCCAGATTTGAATTATATTGCTCAACATAAAAGACATTGACAGCCTCTCAGTCTGATAATAAATAGCTAAACTCAAAAGGCACTGAGAGCCAGATCAGTGGTTCAATGCTAAAAATGACAGTGTGGGTACATGTCCTTAAAGTCATCCACATTAAATGTAGAGAATTAAAAATTGGAGGGATGTTTACAATAGACAGCCTGCTAGGGCACCAAAACCTGGACAAACTAGGAGAAATTGTCATTTAAAAGGCAATAACTGAACTGCCTGTTGCAGAACTCAGATCATCTCTTTGAGGCATTTATCCACATCTGAGCATGTTGCCCAATATCCAAAGCTGGACAACCAAAGGCTGATTGAAACATCAGCGAAATACAGCGAAGATTCCTTTGCCATCTTAGAAGGATCTTAGCCTTGCTACCAAAATAATTTATGTGACAAGTGTGCACCAAAAGTCTTGCCAAGAATGTCAAGCCTAACTTGTTAACAGGACAAATAATAAGGCAGTGGAATCTGTGGAAATGCCACTCACATTTCACATAATAATCTATGGCTTATTATTATGTTCACAGGTGGCTCTTAATGAGAACTTTTGAGCTGAACATAGTGCAAGAACATTGTCAATCTCAGAGAAGAATCAAAATGCCCTTATTCAGCCCCCTTTTCAGAGAGTAAAGGAGCCACAAGACAAGGAAAGAGCTTGCAGAGATAAAATAATTCCTGGGAAGGGAGGGAGGGGGGTTACTTGCATATGTTTTGTCATTATACTTAAAAGCCATTTCCACTTAAAAGGAGAGGAAGAGGAGGACAATATGAATTATGTTCTTGTATCATTTTCTGGGCCAATCAGTCAAACACTGTAGTCTGCATCTAGTACTGAGGTGCAAAAATTATTTACAGCAATAAAGTTCTTTGCTCTGTCTACAGTATGCTGTATAATTGTTTCAAGAATCACCTATGAAGAATGAGAACTTCAAAAGACATTTTATAAAAGAACAGTTAAACATTACTGCATATGGAAGAGCTGGAACCACTTCAACAAAGTATTTACCTAGATATTCCAGCAGACTGAGGAACAGAGTGGCTGGTTGTATAGGCAGAACAGGAGTAAAGGTAACCTGTGTCACAAAATCAGGCACCTTAAATTGGACTTTGGTAATGAGCATGGTAGGTCACAAAAAACTCATATTTTCTATGACTGAACCTTACTACACAAGAAGAGAAAGACCAGCTGTTCCAGCATTTGCCTCAAAAAATAAAAATCATGTTTATTAGCTTTATTTCAGGAATTAAGCATTTATGTCATCTTTTTGCATATAGTTTTCTGTGGTTTTCTTTTCAATTATAACAAAATATATTAGCCAAATTCATGCTTGTGGCACTGCATTTACTTTAATAAGTTGCATGGAAGAATTGGAGAGTGAAGTAGTTTATGCTTATGTGATACATTTACGCTCCAGGGATTTTACTGTGGACAAGCTGAACTTTAGTTCCATGGGCTTGTCATTCATAAAATTTTCAGGGAGGCATGTGCATGCTGTGAGCATAGCTTTGAGATCGCTTTCATTCAGAAAGAAAATGAACCAAGCACTCCAAGCTCATTCTTCAAAGCAAACCACAATGCAGTAAGCAGAAGAGAAACTTGCTTCGAAACTTTATGTCTGTTTTGAGGTAAAATGCTAATGCAGACTCATCCTGAGCGCCACAAAGTTTAATGTTATTCTTTTCAGTGTTTCTAGGTGAGGAGATCCCACCAGAATTTTACTACCATTCCTTTTAAGTTTGAAAACACTATTCTTGCCACCCATCAGACCTAGCAGAGGAGTAACACTTATCAAAATAAAGTCTTTCATATAATGTTAGCAGAAAATATTTGTGAGGGATGGAAAAGGACCTTTGTGTATTTCAGCCAGACTGCTCACTGAATAACAAACAGCATCTGGCTGAAACGAGAACTTTCACATCCTCTGTAAAAGGCTTACTACCATTATTTTTTGTCTTTACAAAATGGAATAGAAATAATAATAAAATACAAAACAAATAAAAACTGTTCTTTTTCAGTAGCTCTTAAAGTGGAAAGTAGTTCTTGAAGTGGAAAGAAATGGGTTCAAAGTCTCTTCTCTCTAAATGGATTTGAAACCCTCTCCTAGCCTGCTCTTCCCTTAGAGTGAGGAGGAAGTTTGAATGTTTCAGCTCCCAAGCCCTACACCCTGACCCTTCCTCAACATTTCATACCGTATTACCCAGCCATCCTATGAGCCCACTGCAGTAGTCTGTACAATGCTGAGAGTCATTCCTGGCTGTAGCTTAGTCCTTAGGAAGCACCCCGTGGTGCCAAGTGTAAATCACTGTCTTCATCAGTGGTTGACCTCAGTGTGGTCACATGATAGTGCCTACTTCACCTTGAAAATTACCAGACTTGGAAACACTGTTAATTCTATAAGGAGGCTGTGCAAGCAGCATAGCTTCAGGTATCCACATCTTCTCTGTGAATGTTTTGTTTGCTTTATTCCTTTGTACTTCTCTACAGAACATTAATGGCTAAATTCTACATGAATCATGTTTTAGGAGACTTTTTGCCCTTTCAGTCTTGGCTGAAAAATCACTGCCTGGGAGAAGTACATACATTTGAGAGGCACCAATCAACCTGAGTGCAGACAAGAATGAAGAGTCACTACACAGTGCTGACTGCAATACTGACCTTGTTTTCCAGGCCCTGGTCCACAGACATTCATTCCGCTAGGGAAGGTTTGGATCTTTCTGTCTCTGCTGAGCATCTATCATCCTGCAGATTTCATGGTGAAGATACCTCCGACTTCTTCCTTTATACAATAACACTGCTATACTTTCCAGACCTCCCTGGTCCACAACTGACAAGTGATCACGTGAAAGGACTTTCAAGGCGGTTTGTGCTTAATTCTGTCATGGACAAAAGTGAGATTTCCCATATAAAAGGAGATAACTTTTTTTTTTTTTTTTTTTTTTTTTTTTAGTCTAACAACATTTAAGCAGCCTAATAGTCCAATTAACTTTTTAAAAATGCATTAACAATACAGTTGTATTTCCTACAAAAAAAACCCTTCCCTTTTATGTCTTCCTTGCATCTGGAGGCATGGTCAGCCTTTCTCTTAGTGATCCACTAATAACAAAAATCATATTTACTTGGTACTAGCAAACAGACATTTACAAACCTGTGAGAAGCTTCCCTTTTATAAGGTTGCTTTCCTAAGTACTGTATTGATTTATGCTAGCATTTGGTGAATTGCCTTTTTTAATTATATGAAGGATTAACTACGTGCCACATTTTTGTTCCAGGTTAGTCTATTACAAATAAGTTTTACGAGACAAAATTAATACTATAGTTTATTTATCTGGACACTAATTGAGGAAAAAAAAAAAAAGAACTCAGAAAACTTTATATCAGAATGCAATTTCTTTTTCCAGCCACATGAGCTGGAAATTCTAGCAATAATTTAGAATTTCTACCAGGGATAGAGCTCCTGCTGGTGCAGGAATCATGGTAGAAAGAGGCAGGATTTCCCCAACAGCTATAGCCATGCTCAATCGGTAACAAATATGGGGTAGCAGAAGCCTGTTGACCACTTTTGCAGATAATTCTAGCTTTCTTTCTAATTACAAAGAAGAAAACCTCACCAGAGTTGGCCATGTTTCTGTAATTCTTTAGGGGTTTGTCTGGAGGGTACAGATGCATGACCACTAAAAGTACACCAAATATCCTTTTGTCTCATTATCTCAGATAATAACATTATTTAGGTGCAAGGATAGCATTTAATTACAATAAAAATCTTCAAAAAAGTCTAATATCAATCCATACTGTTCACATTCCCTTTATCAAATAGTATTACATGTTAAGTTTTGCTCTATTGATGAGATATATTGATTTCAGTTTTGAAGTTCTCTTTATATATTCACGCACACTGTTGTTCTTTCCAAATTTAACAATGTATATACTGTGCTAATTTATTTTACGTTGAGTTTAATTTGACAGCAGTAGGTGCTAATGAAAAGTTATAAAAAGAAACCCGTAAGTCTTTCTAAATATGTTTCTGCATACCAGCATACTGATATTTTTCTAAAAGAAAATCACAGAATTTAACTGTGTACCTTCCATAACTTCTGTATGATTCTAGCTCTTTGATTAAATCTCTATTTGTTTTGTAAATAGTTTGTAGATAAACACCCCAGAGGAAAGATTCCTATGCCCAAGCGGGAACGACCTTCTCTGAATTATAGACCAATATCTTTCCTCTTTTCTTTGCTCATTGTATGGAACCTTTTAAGACCATTATAAATCTTTAAAAGCTAATGGCTCCCATCTAGCTTTTTACCTTCAACACAGCTTTAAGAAAGGATATTAAATTATATTTTCTATGGATTGCCAGTTGAACTGCGTTGATCTTTCTTTGTATCTGCTTATGTAGTTCTCCCAGTAATTGCAACATCCAGCTTTCACTACATTCAACGTTTCTAGACATAATGCATACATATTTATATTTAACTTAAAAGGCTATGATTTGGAATGCTTCTAAGATTACCACAAGTAACTTAGTCACTGTAAATTACCATAATAATACCTAGTATGCATCAAATTAAAATCTACATGGATGCATAATGCAAGTTATATTTGAAGCAAATGTCAGCTGTTCCATTACAGCTAAGTAAGAGACACTTCCTTGTAACTTTAGAAAAGGGATATGACAACTGAAATAGAGGGACAGATCCACATTATTACAGAGAAATTATTCTTTAAATGGCACTGAAAAATATATGTTTCTTTACTAATATAAAAGATCTTCACTGTTTTTTAACTCCCAATTTACTGCACTATATAAATCACAGGTGAACATTGAGATGAATTTTATGTTACTTAAGAAGGGACTACATTCCATTGTACCTCTGCACAAGTCCTTCTTCAAAGGGCTTCCAAGCAGTAGCCTGTTAAGGAGATAGGGTACTGTAAAGTACACAAACAAATATGTACTTCTGTATATATACATAAAATCAAGAAATGAAATTGTAGATATGCAAACACACTGGTATTTCATACATTTATCTACAGTTATATGTGTTTAATAATGTAATTAGTCCTAACATATTATCTTCCACTATGTTAAGATGTTCTCTTTTATATTACCGTAATATAGGATTCCGTTCCCTATTCAACTGACTTTTTTTTTCCCCACATGGACATTTATTGAAAAAATTCTACATTTATAAGCACCAAATTCCTATGACATCACAGAGGATAAACACAACCAAAGATATCTGGCCCATTTTGCAAATTTGCATAAAATAACAGCATCAAGACAGAAAAGTATTTTGGAAGAGAGACGTGTCTCTTCAGCTGCACTAACATTTCTCTTTAGCATCACTAGTACTTTGACCACATGTATGGATTTCTGTCTAAACTCAAAATTGAAGAAAGACAAAAATAATTTTGGCAGATTTAGTACCTTGCCTCTGAGAGAAGACAGTTCCTGTAAATCACTGTCTAGGGGACTGATGCTATAATCTTGCTCTGACTTGAATAAAATTGTAGATAATCTATATTTTTTAAAGTATATCTGACTGTTGTGAATGAACTTGTCAGTGTATTATCAGGGGATAAGAGCTGTAAATCTCCATGACCTCCATAAACAGTAGTAGTTTTGGATGTTGCTCAGTCTGAATTATCTCACTCCTCTCTCACTGTCCTAGAAATCCTCTTATTGAAACATTATTCTTAGGACAAAATATATTAAAAATCTAAAACACATTTGTCACATAACACTGTATGTCACAAATACTGATTCTAAGGGAATGGAAATAGGACAGAGGTCTTAAGATGTATCTCCCTTCCCAGGGATTCCTTCCAGGATGCTCTCAAACATAATCAAAATTTTCCATTTTAGGAAGTCTGGGATGGAAAATACAGTATCTAATTCATACAAAATGCTTAGCATTCGGTGAATACTACCAAAATCTAATAAAAATATATAATAAATAAAACTCCCATGCTGTGCAAGAAGAATTGCAATTCCTCTTGGCTCTGGGTGTCCACAATAGGTACACTCACAAAAGCTTGTTGTGGCAGGCTGTGGCCTCTTCAACATTAAATTATTTTACTTTCTGTGCCCCAGGAAACATATATGCTGCTTTTGTGGTAGTTTGGACAACTGAAATGATTCAAGGATTAGAGGATATGACAGATGAAGAGCAAGCGGGGAACTTAATTTACACAGCTTAAAGATAAAAAGATTAAGGGGATATAAAACAGTATAAATATCTTCAAGGATTCAAAGAAATAATATCAAGGCAGGAATGGGAGTTTGCATGTTACCCAAAAAAAGTTAGAAAAAAATTAGTGTCCTAAAACTGTAAAAAGCAAGTTTTGATTGGACAGTTGAAAAAGTATGGCTAAAGAGATTAAAAAAAGAAGTGTTAAAACTGAGAAACCAAGTGAGGTAGCTGCACCACAAGAATAAGAAAACAGAATAAAATAAAATTGTTTGTAGCTGTACAATAAAAAAAAAAAAGAAACAAAAAAAAGAAAAAACTAACAAAACAAACAAACAAACAAAAAAACTGCAGTGAGCAAAGATCTGATGCTCATATCCAGTTTTCATTCAACTGAGATGCTTAGGAGCAAGGCCTTCAGAACCTAAGAAAATTTTCCCAATTTACTACTGGGCTGTTTTTCACTGTGTGATATATGAAAAAGCCCAGAACTGCCAACTGTTGCAGTTTTAAGCATACTTTGTGATAACAGAAATTCTTCTCAAAGAGTTTTTATTCTGTTTGTCTGGTTCTTTCCAGAGTTTTTAAAGACCTGACAGCCTATTTTTCCATTATATTTGTCTTTGCAAAAGGAGGAAAATACTAAGGACTTCGGAGAGACTTACAGAACTTACATAAAATGAAATAAAATAAAACTTAGCAAAAACAAAACCAAAAATTCCTATTTGATGTCTGCCTATAGTATAATTGACATGTTATGGTTAGCAAGACTTTTAGAGAAAAAGTGAATGAATCTAACTTCAAATATATTTCAGTGCAAATCCATGGAAACAAATAATGGGAATGAAAACAGTAGTGTTCAAAGGGATTTATGTCAGCCACAAAGGAAAGATGGATATCTGGTTTCGGGTATTTTTTTTTTTTAACCTCCTACTCCATCCCCTCTCTATTAACTTATGAAATTGTGGGATAATTCCAACTAAATTTGATGAAGATGTAGTCCTTCAATAGGAACTAAATTTCAAGCAGTTTAACAATAATCAGCAGCCAAGTAGAGAAGGGAGACTCAAAGAAGTGCCCTCACTGTGCAAAAAGCAGCAAAATAAATGCACCATTATCTGCTCTGCTCAGCATGCTAGGCAGCTGATCAGCAGGGTTGAGGTGGCCAGTTATCCTCACATTGCTTATAGATGGCCCCAGCATGAGCTGCCAGGTAATAGCTGGGGGATTTGAGAGGCAGCTAAGGCTTTTGTGGAGACAGAGGAGAGGTTTTATGGAAGACACACTAAATCAACGTGGTAGGAAGCTGTACTACATGTAAGGACAGAAAGAATTTAAAACAGATTGGAAAAGGCCTGGAAAGTTTCACTGCCCATAGAATGCTTTACATATATTTTTTTTCCTACAGAATGAGACATATATGAAACAATAGTTACTTGTTTCTGTTATGTACTGAAAATCTTAAAAAACCCTCTGGAGACTATATTCTTTAATCCAAAACTTTCTAATACACCTTAAAAATTAAGTGCCCGTATTATATTGATCTTTCTGTTTAATTCCATGTTTTGAATAATACATCACAGTAGTGGCAATGCTTTTATGATTTCTTAGTGTCATACATCATAACTAGCACCCCTACTCTAGTGATGTATTACCCACGCAGTGGCACTCACCAGAAAGATAAATGCTGGTATATTGATGTCTACGTACATCTCTTGAGAAACAGAGGTAAAGACAGATTAATTTATACACACTCTAAAATCTAGAAATAAATAAAATGTCTATCCAGTAGAGACTGTGTATCACATTCGGCAGGATATATGTACATCTTCACAAAAGAAGAAGCAAGAAAGCCATATATTTGTTTTCAAGTCAAATATTCTGCAAATAAATCTTGATTCTCTGAGTGAAAGGAGCTCAGAGAGGAACACTGAACACCCTTCGCTCACTGGCAGGAGAATCTAAATCAAAAATAAATTGTTCCACACAGTGTACAGGGTTTTAACATTTTTGCAGGAATCAATCCCTTCTTAAAAGTGTTTTCAGGATCACAGAATCTCAGAATTGTAGGGATCAGAAGGAACCTCTAGAGATCATTGAGTCCAACTAAGCAGGTTCCCTTCAATAGGTCGCACAGGTAGGCATCCAGATGGTTCTTGGATATTTCCAGAGAAGGAGACTCCACAACTTCTCTGGGCAGCCTGTTCCAGTGCTCCATTACTCTGACAGTAAAGTTCTTCATGGTGTTAGTATGGAACTCATTGTATTTTAGTTTCTGCATATTGCCCTTTGTTCTATTGCTACAAAACCACTGAGTAGAGTTCTCACTGATCAACTTGACTCCTGCACTATTTGTGAACAGTGTTGAGATCCCCTCTCACCTTTCTCTTCTCTAAGCTGAAGAATCCCAGCTCTCTCAGCCTTTCCTCATACAGTGCTAAAGAACCTTTATGATCTTTGTCTCTGCTGGACTCTTTCTATGCAATTCCTGTCTTTTTTGAACTGGGGAGCCCAGATCTGGACACAGTATTCTAAATGCAGAGTGGAGGGGGAGGATCAGCTCCTTGACCTGCTGTCCACATTCTTTTTAATGCACTCCAGGATAACTTTGCCTTCTTGGCTACAAGGGCACACTGCGGGCTCATGGCCAACCTGCTGTCCACTAGGGTTATCAGGCCCTCCTCTGCAGAGCTCCTCTCCTGTAGGTCACCCCCTAACTTGTACTGGAGCATACAGTTATTCCTCCCCAGGTGCCATACTCTACTACACTTGCTCTTGTTGTTTCCTCTGCCTAACTCTCTAGTCTGCCCAGGTCTTATGGATCACACTTTCCATGAGAGAAGCCCCTTTCTACTTCCTTTCTTACACACTATACTGGAGCTACAGTTAGTTTCTGTAACGTATTTTATGCTGTTGCATCTAATTTTCTATTTCTCTAGCATGAAGAGTTGAATTACATTAATCTCATTATTATTCACATTAGAAAACAGATCCTGTTATTTGGCTATAAACATACTGCTTGCCTGCTGTCTTTGCTGAGATTCTTGAGAGTTCTGCATGGGAGTCTGTTGTGCAGAACGGTAACTCACTCAGGAAAGTTCATAGACCACTCTCTGGCAGATAATTTGTGTCCACAACCTCAGTGTCTGTCTGCAAATTTAGAAGGTTTCTCTACACAGAAGAGAAGCCCAGGTTTCTGAGCAGTAATGGCAGTTCCTATAGTCTCAAACTCTCTCTGCTCACAGCCACTTTCTCCCACTGTGGGGCAGCCTTTTGCTGTGCTGATTTGCATCTCTATCAGTCATGGTCCTAGCACAGCCTCCTGCTCACCAGCACAGCAGAAGTGCAGGGGGATAGGTGAGCATGGGCACTCATGGATGAAAGTCCTACTGAGAAATTCTCTTTTGTCTGTCCAAGAGGCATTTTAAACCAGTCCTGTCATTTCATTAAATCTTTGTTATTTTTCAAAAGAAACAGAGACAAAAGAAGTGGATTTGAAGACAGAAAGATCTGCTCTACTACTACCTGAAAGGAGATTGCAATAAGGTGGGTGTTGGTATCTTTTCTCAGGTGAGAAGCTATAAGACATGAGGAAATGGCCTCAAGTTGCACCAGGGGCAGTTTAGATTAGATATCAGGAAGAATTTCCTCACTGAAAGTGTGGTTAAACATTGGAATGGGCTGCCATGGAAGTAATGGAATCACCACCCCTGGAGGTCTTTAAGAGACGTAGAGACGTGGCATGTTGGGATATTGTTTAATGGTGGATTTGGAAGTGTAAGGTGATGGTTGGACTTGATGATCTTATGGGTCTTTCTTAATCTAAATTATTCTATGATTTTGTGATTCCTTACAACTTTTGAGAAATATTTGTCAGATAAACTAACTGCAATATTTCTTCTTACCCATGTAAATAAAGTTGAAGATCAATGCACATGGTGTACTAGATAATACTCAATTAGGTCATAAACCACAATAGTTATTTCAGATTATGTGGTCTATGAATGAATTACATTAATTAGGGCAAGATGAATCAGCTTTGAGCTAATGGGCTTGAAACTGTGCCTCTCCTCTGAGCAGAACAAAACCAAAGATTTTCTGAAGCTTAAAATGCTTTGTTTGCCTTTGTTAATTAATCAGTCAGAAGCAGACATGAAAATACCTCAAGAAAGATTTAAATTTTTATAAATTATTCAAAACTTAATCACTACTAGAGTAGTGACTATAGGACAAGAACCTCAGAACTTGAGAAATTTCTAGCCTGATTTTCTGCATTTATGCCTGTTATGCTATGTTATTATCTTGGCTTCTAGCTCATCACCTTATTGTGAAATCACAAAAAAACACTTAGGAAACACAAAAGAGAACTAGCTATATGGGGAAACAAAAATATGTATACACAAAATATCCTTTAGCTAACTTATGACTGCTGAAATATCACCCTGTTGGAGAAAGATTGGAGGTAACAATCTATTCCTCAATCACTACTCTGCAGTATGTAATACTAACAAGTTGACCTATCAACTCTCTTAGCAACATTAAATCAGTCAGCTAGATGGTATGAATGATGAGGCATATGATAATGGAATTTTCCAGATTTGTTACACTTAACTGGGTTTTATCTAGCTTCTTGTATGATTAAAACAGCACATACGCTCTCTACCTTGGAGTCCAGAAAAGTCTCCTTAGCTGCTTTCTTGCATGGGAAGTGGGGAAGGAAAATGTGGTGGACAGAATGCTTTAGATCAATTAAACAAGTGACAATGGTAGCCTTTGGTGGCTGGACTCCTCTGCTGCAGATTTAATAGTGTATGTACTGACAAATTTGCCAGGTGCTTTGTATAAAACAATCAGCATGCACAAGTTGTAAGACCATATTCTCGTGCTTAATTACAGCAACTGTAGCATCAGCACAGGTTAAACACATTGGCTTTCAATTTCCAGTATTAATCAGAAGAAAACAGTGAAATTCAGTCCACTAGGCTTTCAATTCCCCATCCTTTTATTGCGGTTTCATCATTCTCTTCCCTGAAAAGGCTTTATTCAGTTTCTGCCTTTTATATCACACCCTGTGAATCATTTGAAATAAAATACAAGCCCGATAATTTGTTATAAAGCTGAGACTGCATGTGCTTCATCAGTCCTGTTGAAAAATTATTTTGTAAAAATGGCTGCTGATGTTGGTTAGCTTTGTATTTGTTATTTTTTCTGTCTCTTTATGCTTTTGTATATCTGTCCCCAGAAGATCATAAAATTATTTTAATTAGGAATATCAACTTCTGCCTGAGAAGCTGAGGGGGTAATTACATCATTTATATGCAAAATGGGTAATTTTCTCCCTGCTCTTCACCATTCTATTCTTTCCATTTATTTCCCCGTATCTCCACTCTTCAGAGTTGAGCTATTTAATTTTATTTTTGTCCATCTGGAATATCTCTACCACTCTTCCATTCTGTCTCAGACATAAAAGTAGGAATTACCTTTACTTTAAATCTTCACAGCTTTTTTTATCAAAAGTATTCCTGGCACTATTTGGTACTCATAGGGAGTTTAAGGCCCACCATGATACACAGAAGTAACTTCTGACCTCTTGTACCAATCATCAGTAATCTTTTACTTAGTCTTATTATAGAAAAGAATATTGCAGAGGAACTGGATATGAGGCTTTCACAGCTACTAAAATCACAGTTGACTGGAAAAGCAGCATAGCAAAGAGTGAAGGAAATCAAGCTGAAAACAACTGCTAGTTACAAAGAGGCAGCACAAAGTCAAACAGCATATAGATACTAAATGAGACTGATACCTCAAGAAGTTTTCCTAGATATGAATGATTTCTGAACCATAAGTGAAACGCATTTAAAAGGTAATCTCAGTAAAAGAATGTGTAGAATTAGAAGTCCCAGCCTTGTACATGAAGAAGTACATGAAGAAACTTCAAATGTTTGCTGCTGTGCTTGAAATGGATGCCGGCCAAAGAGGTCAAAGGAAGAATTTTTTCTAACACTGTGCCATTCCGAAGCTCTTCCTTTTATTTTTTCAGCTGATTAATACAGAGGTAAACTTTAAAACTTCTCCCTAGGTGATGCAATGACATGGATTTTAAAAGTACGTATAAATACATGTCATTTAAATGTGAAATCACTCAATTTCCCACATTCAGTAACAAGTGTTTAAATCTGGGGAGAATTAGTTCCTGGCAAGAAATCAGAGTCATTGGTATCTAGAAAAAAATATCTGGACTACTGAAAGAAAAGAAACACAAAGCTCCAAAGTTTCGTTGTACTGCTTCTTTGCAAGAATTTGCAAAGGCCAGCTTAATAAAACACGAACAAAAAAGGTGACCATTAATTCAGAGAGCTTTTTCATAGAAACAAATAATATAATTATATCAGAGAGATTTAGCTACTAGTCTGGATGTAAATGTATATGTGAATCTCTCAGTCAGTTGGACCCTGGAGCATAAGCAAAAGTAGTGGCAGAAACAATAGCAGACAGTAACTGACACAGAAGTAGACAGTAAATGAGAAATTCAGAACTTGGCAATTGTGTTGATTCCTCATCTGCAAGAGAACTTCCTGTTTTCTCCATCCTTAGGAAGGAAAGATCAGGAAACCAGCACTCCATAAAATAAAAAGAAGGAAACTACACCACTGTTTAGGGAAGCAGAAGTGCCAATTCATTTTCAGGAAAATGAAAATAAAATTGTCACTAAACAAGTAGCTCTGGATACTGACAAGAAAAGTACTCTTGGGTGGAAAAAAAAAAAAAAAGCCTATGCGGTTGGTTTCATAATTTTATACTTAACAGAAAAGCAGAGGATCAGAACAGAGATGGGAATATTGAGGAACACCTTTTCATGCGTAAGAGACTTCATGGATAGCAGAGTTTCTCAGCTATCTATCCACCTATTTATGCCTCCTGTAGAACTGTGCAGAAACTAATGCAGAAGCTGGACGCGCTCTCTACTTTAGAAGTTACCAGGGGAGTGGAACAACCTGCACCGGTATTGTCAAAAATAAAAACTATATATACATTACAAAATAATTTTTTTCCTCTCATCTGCGCCTGTCTCAAGCATCTGGGAGAGACAGAAGATAGAAGATACTTTAAAAAGTTCCTTTTGTATCAGAGGATTTCCCAGAGTGGCCCTAATTAGATCACTTCACATATACTCTTGAAGAAAGTACATTTTCCTCAGACTACATCTTCAGTTATTCCTGATATCTATTTTTTTTTCTGCTGCATACATTTTAGCAGCATATCACAGAACTGTTCAAGTGCTAGATTTAGACCCAGGTATAAACCATACTTGTGAATGAATTTTACTTTGACCTTTCCTATGCTGACAAAAGAATTTATATCATACAATTTCTTTGATTCTCTCAAAGAAATCATTATCATAAGCAAGAGGTGAAGGAAATGTAATCAGTTGTCCATTGAGCAGACAATGCAATTACTCAGCAGACTTTAGTAAAAAAATAAAAAAGAATATAAGTTCTACAGAAAAGATATTTTGAGAAATGATAGACAAGCTTGAATGGAAGTTTTAACAAGACCTGGAAAGAGCCAGACTATA
Source organism: Pavo muticus (assembly GCA_016647715.1). NCBI lineage: Eukaryota > Metazoa > Chordata > Aves > Galliformes > Phasianidae > Pavo > Pavo muticus. The sequence continues at coordinate 29,836 of JACDJE010000540.1, forward strand.
GATCTAAACCTCTTTTAAAAAAAGTAAATTGTTTTAAATTTTCATTTCTTAAAAGCAAAACCATGCAAGGATGCTAATACAGTCAAGTACAGTAGTGATCTGAAATCATCATAAACATGCCTACCTCAGACAAGCAAACATAAGAATCTTTCAACAGTGAAATACATAAAGAAATAAGAACATAATCCAGCAACTCAAGCCAAAACTCTACCTGCAAACATCTAGGGATTTTCTGACATTGGTCTCTCTGAGCCAATTTGGGCACCTTACATCAGGCCTTCCTGAAGGGAGATTATAAGACAATTCGGAACTCTCAAAAAGTAACATCAGACCAATCATATCTTCTTCTTGTTACTTGTAAACCTTTCCCAAGAAACATGTTGTAGTGAAGCATATCAGTACTTGAAGGATTATCCTGGCAGGAAAATATCCAACTACCCAGTTTTCCTTATCAATAAGAGAAGTTCAACAGGAATGGTGTTCTAAAATTTCCAGTTTTAGTTGCACACTGCACAGAGTGAAGAAGCAGTCCTGATTTGCCATTTCTTTGTTTTGAGGTGAGCACTGGCTTTGGCAATCTCAAGGCACTATTCTGTTGCTCTGGATTCAGAAACCATTCTCCTCTCTGAAGCTGTTCTGTTGCATCCACTACACACTATCTGAGGTTGATTGAACCAGCTAGAGTATGAACTGCACAATTATTTGTGCAAGTCTGATGCTGTAAACACAATCAATCATTACATAACAAAGGCTGTAATTCAACAAGGCATTCAAGGGCGCATGTAGCTGCAGAAAATTCTGACACATATTTTTTAATGTTCTGAAAATCTAGTCCATTATATGAAAAAGAAAGTTTATAATTCATTTGTGCCTATTAAAAAATGTTAGTGCAACCTCATTCCCAAATGTTCTATGCATGTCACAGAAAAAAATCAGAAAAGTGACAAACACGTGGGAAAAATCAGAAAGCTCTTTAACTTTACCTCTAATTATTTTTATGTTTAAAATATTATGTTCATTCTCAATGGCATGAAAATCCGTTAAGAAAAACATTTATAAAAAGAATGTGAAAAATGAAGTAATGCTACTATTAATTCAAGCTGAAATTATAGCTTTTCTTAACTGCTAATCAACCACAAATGTCTTTTTCAGAAAGAAAACTCTGTAGGTCTAATAAAAGGTCATAGACCAAATTAACTTTATTTTCCTTTGTGTTACTCTGGGGAGCTAAAACAGACTAAATCCAAGAACATGATTCCTTTATCAGGTTCAGGTCATTTGTCTTTAACTTCCAGACTTCAGAATCAGAGAGAATGTCTAATATTTCCATTACCCTTACCCCAAGTAATAAAAACCTTCTCTGCTACTCCGCTCAGATTCTATTTACCCATCTCCAAGGTTAATTTCAATGTGGATCTCTAAATAGATTAATACACTTTGTTCAAATAAAGAAAACATTTACAGAAAATTCACCATATGGACACTATTTAGACAGATGATCTAATTATCATAATGCCCAATGAACTGCTGCAGGAGAGGGTTTAGAGCAGGATGCTTCTTTTTGGACTTCGCCCTCCCATCTTGTACTGCAGCAGAGGTGATGTTGTTCTCTCAAACCATGCGACCGATATGTTCTCACTCTACATGATAAAAATTGTCATTTTTTTGTATGTAAAAAGTGTTCTTTAACACAACTGATCTGTAAGTCCAAAGAAAAGTTGCATTAAATAACAGGGAAAATAAGACTGCTAATGAAGACTGAAGAGGCAATTCCGTGAAAGAAACTGTTTTTAGAGAGAAAGGAGAATGACTATAATATTACAAGTGACAGACAGGTGCACGCTAATATGCCTGTTTTAGAACTAATTACCTTAAGATCTGGGACTAAATTGCATCTGTATTTCTTTTGAGGCTTTCTTTGCCCGTCTGCATATTCTGATAGAATTTTCTTGTGGCTTAGCCTTCTTAGATGGGCAACATAAATTGTATCATAGCTACATAGCTATTTTTATTGTCAAGTTAAATTATAGAGATATTTGGGAAATGTGACTGCTATTTCTACAAGTGAAAATCTATTTTTAACACCACAATTTACTAAATCATAGGAAAATCACCTATTTCAGCCCATTAATGCACAGAAAATTAAGAAGTAAACACCCACAGTGCTCTTTTCCTTACAATACTTGTTAACTATCCCTCACAGTGTCTGTCCACAACCAGCTTAACCATCATTAAAGTGTTTGTGACATAGGCTAAGAGGGATCTACAAATTAATTTGAATAATAATATAGCATTTACTTCCCATTATAAAGGAGACGGACAATGTATACAGCTCAGCAGCACTTTAAGTTTGTTCTTAAGCTTTGAGAATTTCTACCAAGTCTACTAATCTTGGAGTTGAGTTTATTATACCCAATGTCTCATAGAGAATGTTGTACTATCAGTGTTCTTTGACTGAAGTATACAAAGGGTGCAATAACATCAGATGATGAGGAGAAATATCGGCTCAGTTCAGCCTCTACCTTAAACTACTTCTATTTGCCAATGACAAGACTTTGTGGTGGATCCTATGTTGAAACACTCAGCTAACTTGTTTTTCATCTTTTAGCTTTGAATTCTTCATTTTTATTGTGTACCACAATCTTAAGTTTAATTACAGCCCTACCTCAAAATATACTGTTGTATGGAATACTTTGCAGGATATGGAAAATATGAAGAGTTATATAGCTTTCACTGACAATCAACACATATTCTCTTAATTGCTGTAAACTCTTCATTTTGACAGTTCATATTACCCCTACAACTACGTAAGGTATTCATCTTAGCTGTAATAAACAGAGAATTTCAGCTAGAAGCAGAATCTCCTGGACTTCAGGAGATCTGTGGGATGGAGAGATTTATACTCAGGAGAACAAAGTTTTAAGCTAGATGAAGATACTGCAGAGGTAATTCAACGAATTGTCATGAATGGTATGCTCATTTCTCTTTTGGAACTGTCAAGATAAAAATGTAAAGTTAATACATATATTATTTAATGCATTTCTTCTAATATCTTTGGATTCAACCTGGGACAACATATGAATAAAACTATAAATTTTATTAATTACTTTAGTTGTTAAAAATTCAGAAGGTACTGCAATTAATAACTGTATAGTATGTTATAGCATTTTACAATACAACATGCATAATTAAAAAAACATTGAATGTGAAAATAGAACTATTTTCTATCTGCTGGTTAAGCCAGCAAGCAGCTTAGACCTTTGGGATTAGTCCAAGGCTTTTGCAATGAATGTTGCTTACATCACTAGAGTTGGGCTAGATTATACAGCTCTGATTCATTACAGCACCTTAGCTCATGAGTAGGACACTACAATTCAGTGACACTAGTCATTTATTTAATGTTAAGCACATTGTCAGATGTTTGCTGGATTGTTGCCTGTATGCAGAATGTCTCTACATGAGCTGTACCTGCTAAAAGAGAATGAAAACAAGTTAAAAAAATATATATATATGGTGGGGAAGGCACAGCCGTCTGCTTTATATAAGGAAACTATCCACATGCCTAAGAAGTATGCGATTAACACATATAACGAAGAGTAGTCAAATTTCCATCAAAAAACAGAAGTGACTAATATAATGCAATAAAGAAGAAGGGATTTCCCACCACAGAGGAATTTTAGGCTACCCAGCATTTGCCGTGGGTGCTCTTAACAAATAGCACAGGTGAGTGGGCAGAAGAAAAAGATCTGCTTTCCATATGTCAACATACGATTCCTTTTCTTAAAAGCTTTTCTAACGACACATGATTATGGAAGGAAGAAAACTAAAAAATATCTCTACTGTTTTGTAACAATCCTGTTTTGTACATCATTTTCTTTTTTTTTCCTTTTTTTTCAACACATTATTCATGCTGCAGTAAAATCAGATATATCTTGAAGGCCTTTTCCAACCTGAGTGATTCTATGATTCTATACAATTCTATGATTATTGGTACACAATAATATATTCAAGATATTTTCTTAAATACAATCAAGTATGTTCAGCTTTCATTTACCTCCATAGCCAGTGTTTTCATATGGAAAATGTTCTAGTGGCAGGCAGGATGAGTTATTTGCTTTTAAAATAAGATGCAGAGGTGAAGTGAGATATTCAGATTTTATGTAATAAATAAAAAGGGAATAAAATTTTGGCAAGAGATGCACAACATTGTCCTCATCTTTTGTTCCCATATTTTCCAGCTTGCTATGCCCTTTGCAGAGATCATTGTACCAAAATGCTATTTCACATGTTAGGATGATTCACAGTAGTGAAGCACATTCTAATATTATTTTCATAAAAAGGAGCTTATATTTCTTTTGCACATCTGAATATTGCCATTAGATTTCTAATTTACACTTTGGTAAAAGGGTCAGGAGTATTCCTTTTTTTTTGATGACTTGATATTAGCTTGAAATAGAATTTTTAATAACTTGTAATTTGCCCCTGTAGTTTCCAGTGCCTTTGAATTATATATGTTTTATAAAACAAAACTCCAGAAGAATGAATATTTCAAGATTTTAAGTCCTTCAGATTTAAGAATAGCCTCTATTATTGTGATCCCAATGGAGGATCTCATATTTCAGTGAGAACAACTTGGTATACTTGGTGCTCAATACATAAATTCAAGTACTAATAAAAATAGTAATGCTTGTTAACATTCAATAGGACACAAACTTTGCTTATAGTAAGGTATCTTTCATGACTGTTGATGTCCCAGAAATATACTGAAATATTTTCTTAGCAAGAAACCACTACAGTGATTTTCTAAGAGACTTCCCAAGTACTATACATAAATACCAGGACATAAAAATCAGACTGTTGAATTTGGATAGTGCATCAGGAAGAAACCTATTTGATCAGTGAATCTTATAAAGTAAGGATCTGTTCTTTTACTAGATGATGTTGGTTGGTCATCTGTAATCCAATTCAAGCAAATAAAGTAATTCTGTAAATATCTGCTGTGTGTTAAGGAGTCTGTATCAAATAAAAGCGTCATGTTTGTTGACAGTGAGTATAATGAGAATAAGATATTTTTTTCATATCCTATTGACATGAGATCAGATCTTCCACCCCTGTAAGTTGCACTGATTATAATGAAGGTATGGGCAATTTGCAATTACTGTAGATGATCTAATCCATAAATTAGTTAATTGTAAAAAATTTTTACAATCCAAATGGGGACAATATCATAACTGGGAAGTGAAAAGCCCTGTCTTTATTTCATTCAGGTAATTATAGAAGAGTTCTAAGACAACATTCTTAGGTTCTATCCTTTTCTGTGTTCTTTCATATATGAAGAGGTTAATGATACAGTTAAATATATCTTTTACTGCATCTAATGTTCTAATGATGATATTGGTAAGTTACATAAAAGATTCTCTGTTCATTGAGATTTTCCAATGTTCGGGTAGGTTCTGTCGTAAGTTATTTTCTCCTTCTTCAAAAATTGGAAAAGAAGGATTCAAAAAGTGATCCCTAACCAAAATGACAAGATTAATTCACAAGCAAGTGTCTTACTTTCTCTTCTCTTTGGAGAAGAGAAGGCTCCAGGAAGACCTCATTGTGACCTTCCAATACTTGAAGTAAGCATATAAACAGGAGGGGGTGCATCTGTTTATGAGGGTAGATAGTGATAGGACGAGGGGGAATGGCTTTAAACTAAGACAGAAGAGGTTTAGGTTAGATATTAGGAGGGAGTTTTTCACTCAGAGGGTGGTGACACACTGGAACAGGTTGCCCAAGGAGTTTGTGGATGCCCCATCCCTGAAGGCATTGAAGGCCAGGCTGGATGCGGCTCTGGGCAGCCTGGTCTAGTGGTTGGTGACCCTGCACATAGCAGGTGGGTTGAGACTAGATGATCATTATGGTCCTTTTCAGCCCAGGCCATTCTATGATTCTATGATTCTATGATTGAGAAATAATTATAAGAAGAAAGTATGGCCAAAAAAGTGATGGATGTTCCTGAAGTATACAAAAGGTATAAAGAGGATCTACTGCTTGACATAGAGGTGGTAGAAACTCAGCATGGTTTGGAAGTGTAAATAATGTGGCTGCTCATGCCATGCCAGTTCCATACTCACACTGTCTACATCTGGATTGAAGAGCCCAGGGCCATTTTCCTGTTTGGATAGAATCTTCTCTTTCCCTTTGTCTGGATATGACTCTGAGGCTCAGAAGATAGAAAAGAACAAAACTGTGAAATTCTTTTGCTTTGTTCTCATCTGGATAGCCAGGTAGCCAGAAAGCACCAAAAGACAATGTGTGCTATTTGTACAGGCTCATTCCAGCTCTGTGACAGCACAAACAAAAGGAGGGCCAAGGAAAATCTCCATCCTTTATTGGATGTGGAAGGGAACATTGCCACTAAGGATGAGGAAAAGGCTGAGCTACTCCATCTCTACTTTACTTTTGTGTTTAATAGTCAGAACAGTTATCTTTGGGGTACTCAGCCCCCTGAGCTGGAAGAAAGGGATAGGGGGCAGAATAAACTCCCCACAGTTCAGGAGAGAACAGTGACTTGCTACTTTACCTAGACTGTCCAGGGAAGGGCAACAAGGTGGTGAAAGTTCTGGAGCACAAGTCTTATGAGGAGAGGCTGAGGGAACTGGGATTTTTTAGTCTAAAACTGCCTGAAAGGAGGTTGTGGTAAAAATTTCTGTTCTGAAAGAGTGGCTAAGCATTGGAACAGGCTTCCCAGACAGGTGGAGTCACCATCCCTGGAGGTGTTTAAGAAACCTGTGGGTGTGAGACTGAGTGACTTGATTTAGTGGGCAAGGTGGTGATGGTTGGACTAGATGATCTTAGAGGTCTTTTTCAACCTTAATGATTCTATGATTCAAGATCATGATCAGACTGAGAAGGAAACTGCACACCTGTGAACTAGCCTGGCCCCCCTGGAAATAGTTCCAGTTCTCAAAACCTCACCATACAGGTTGTTATTTTATGAGATCTCCAGACAGTGATCAGGTAGGGAGGATTTCTTCCTCCCACGTTTCCAAATGCTGGATCAGCTGAAATGCCTTTTCCTCTTGTAAACCAATGTAAAAGACAAGGCCTTCCAAAGCCTCTAAGCTAGAATTAGTTTTAAAACTCGTTTGACTCACTTGAATGAAGAAAAAGAAATGTTAGCCAGAATAGTACATGTGAAGAATGGAGAGGAAGAATGGAGGCACAGTTAAATTTTACTGTATATACCTGCCAAACATCATTGTTATTCTTCTGTTTCTGATTCTTCTCCGGTTCATTTAAACGACCCCTTCCTTCATTTCCCAGCAGCACATTTCTCTCTCTCACAGTCTCTGCTCTCCTTTCCTTATTTACCTGTCAGTAGCTTAAGCTCTGCCTTGATTTAGTCTTGACCAACTCTCTGTGTTATTCCGCTTCCCTTACCATCCACTCACCTTGACACACAAATTAACCCTCCAAGTCTAGTGTTGGTCCCAAGGAGTAACAGTGGCATGTATTGATTGCTGGATATGAATAATTTCTTTAAACTTGGCTTCAGATCTCTATGTCTGCTGAGTTGATGACCTCTCTGCAATTCTCTGCTAAGACCTTATATGCAGTTAACAAGAGGACAACATTATCTGGATTCTCTAGAAAGTGACTGCAGATAGATGCCTTGGTTACTTTTATTAGACTAAACTGTTCAGTGCTGAAGTGGAACAAATCAACCAGGAAAATATGTACTTAACTAGCTTGCCACTGTCGATAATATTACAGCTCAAGAGGAAACCTTACTGGTGAGGATGACAGTATTCAAAAAGATAAATGCTTTCTGGAAGCAGCACTGAACTGTGGCTGGTTTTTATACTGATGTATTGAGGAAAGTACACAGACAAATGTCACTCCATTTCTAAACATGTAGGAAAGTGCATAAGGCATTATTTGTACTCTGTGCACTAAATGTATCAGAAATGTCCCGCTGTGCACCTCCTGAGGCATAAGGAGTAGAAAGCTGTGAAAAGCCACTAAGAACTCATACTGTGACAGAATAAATGCTGAAGAGAATGAAGACATCTCAAATATCAAAAGACATTAATATCTTATATTTGATTGCTGACCAATGGCAGTTCACCTGGGATACCACATGTAGACCTGAAATCTTATGAATGTGAAGTGTATCAAGATGGCATCACAAAAGCTTTTGTTTGGGAATGTCAACTCCAAAGCTGCAACCATCGTAAAAAAGATTTCTCAGAAATATTGATCTCATTATAGAGTACATCATCTATTTAAGTAAAAAGCTTAATTTGGAAGGGTAATTTGGAAAGAGTCATGCATGCTTACACTTGATGACACGGACAAATTTACTTGCTTTTATGCATTGAGATAAATGACAGAAGAACAGGTGAAAGATTTATAAGAATTTATACCTGTTGTTATAGATGACCCTGATGTGGCCTCATAGAATCGAAATCAAATGGAGCCAGAAAGACATTAGCCTATGCCATTGCAGTATTTAATTAAAGAATTTCTGAAAGCTCTCAAAATAAATATTGCTGGGTAAGAGTTAATATTAAACTGCATCTTAAATGACATATAGTAAAACCATTTTACATATTAACCTAATTTGACACTTTACAACTTTTCTGACCCGATACTTTCTAACTTCCCCAAATTCCATCTTTCTTAAAAGGTAGCACTGCAGTAATCAAAGATCTGTTTCAAATCCCCACCAGTCTCATTCATTTCCTTTACTGCATATTACACCTGTTTCTTTACAGTGTGAATTTAGCAAGGGATAATCTTGTTATCCTGTAGACAATCCTATTTCCTGGCTATGCTCTCTTCAGTACAATCTTAGCAATAACCCTGCTAAGGGTCACCTTACTCTCACCTTTGGTCCATTTTAAGCGAATCATATGAAGTCTACAGCTCCCCTCTAGAGAGCTATAATGTCTGTTCAGCAGCTGAAATATTTCGCTAAACTACTCTCAAATCTTTGAACCCCATCTTACAATAAGCCATTGTTATAAATACTAATTAAGTAATATATTTAGAAAGAATGAGCTGGAAATGGGTACAAGTGAAACAAGAATTACCAAAAAAAGCAAAAGATGAATGGTCAATTTGCCTGCAGCAGGAGGCGATGCTAGATTTTCCATTAAGAGACATTAAACTTCTTGTCTAATTATAAGAGGCAGGTGAAGAAGAAAATCTCTAAGGGAGCACAATGGGACATTGATTAAGCCAAAAAAACTAAGAACTCCATCCACAGAGCAGGTGAAGTATTTAATTTTAAGTAGGAAGACTGACTCTCTTTTATTCAGTTGGACTCCACAAAAGCTTTGATAGATTAGAATGGAAGTATTCACTCTGTTAAAACTTCAAGCTGGAACATCACTTATTTCAGCCCTTTATTTCTTTTTTATATATTAAAAAAAAAAAAAAAGAGTTTTCTTTATTGTAAACTATGATGTCAAACTTTTCTACATATGCAGAGATATATCATGTTGCTTTGTTTAATCTTTTTAAAGTTTGTATTTTTTTATTCTTTGCAGTTATATACAATCTCTACATTGCATTTTACTCTGGAGATATTAAAAAGTCACTAGAAATATAATGCCTTTTCTTTTACACTTGATCACAGCACAAACACTAAAAAATATATCTAGTAGAACACACTACGGAGCGTCCCAGGTATACAGATTTTCTGTGACATTTTGTTTAACAATGCTGTGTGAAATTAGTTATTCAGAAATTGAATAAAGGCAAGAGCAGACATTATATCTCTAGAGTTACATAAAAAAAATTATGAACTTTCCTATCATTAACTATGTGCAAATTTCAGAAAAACTTCCAAATTTTGTCTCCTAAATTTGAAACATTCATTTCAAATTTAAGTCCTTATGTACTTTTATTGTGAATGGCAGGAGAAATAGAGGATGCATGTTTCATCTACTTAGCTCTTCACACATTACGTCGCAGAAGAAAAAACAAACTCTTCAGATATGTACCTTGCTTGAAGAATGTAAGTTTGCCTAAAGTACAGAAATATTTCAAAACTGAAAAACAAATGAGTAAAGGTTCACAGGTTCCTTAGATAAAATGTCAAAGAGGCAAATGTTATCTTGTAGATGAGTACAGCTTGTAATGCACTCATAAAAGAGGAGTTTATACTTTCAATGCTGTTTATTTAACAAAATATGCTCCTAAATTCTACATTAATATCAACAGATTCAGACTATCAGCATAAGTAACAGCAAATTTAGTGTAAGTTGTACATAAAAATATGATTATTTTTCTCTTCTATACTTCTTTTAAATTACAGATATGAGCAAGTTTGTAACTCAGGTTATTGATTATGGAAAAGACATACAGGTTCACCACCTTCCTCTCAAAAATATGTATAGATGGATTATTTTCTGGCCAAAAACTCAGCTGTAGTTTATAAGATAGACACACAGACATACATTCAGCAAATAGAGGCTGATCTGCCTCCTCCCCACCCCTTTAGCAAATGACATTATGGTTATTTAGCTGCTCATGTGCTTCTTCAGCTCTTTCAGTCAAAAGAAGCTGTTGGATAAAACAGTTTAACTGGCAAGTCTTTAATAAGCCACTCTGTTAAACATCCCAGAGAGCACTCCTACTTAAGCAGCTTCTTCAGAGCATCTGAAGAGATCATGTTCTCCGGCAGGGCAATAGGGAGGGAGTGATCTCTGGAGTTGGTCACCTGCACCTGGAAGATTCAGAATATCTGTTCCCAGCCATCTCAGACTCCTCACACTCTAACCTGCTGGCTTTGCATACACTGCTACACTTTTTTGCTAGGCACTGGGAAAACACAGTCCCACAGGTCCCATGAGATAAGCGCTACTACAAATCTAGAAGTACAGTCAAGTATTTTTTCATAGAAAAATTCCCATAAGCAAAATAAAAGGAATGAGCAATAGGTCAAATACTTCTCAGGAACAGGACATTTTAAATTATGATTTGAGACGTAATTCTTACCTGATCACTGTCAGCATTAATTCTTGAATGATATTTATGTAATGAAAAGACATTCCAATTTATCTATTTTGATTTTACCAATTTAAGCTCGTGTAATGAAAACTTTTCATTTACACAAAGGTGAAGCATTGTTGCTGATGTCAGCATTGTTCTCTACAAGACATTAGGAGATGGTGAGTAAAACACCAAATGAAAGTAACCACTGTACAAAAGCAGGAGAAAGTGACTGAGTAACTGATCTATTTTATGACTCAAAAAAAACAAAACAAAACAAAATGTTGGAAAACGATAAATGCTAGTCTTATTAACAGTGCAGTTTCTAGCTGCCTAAAATCAAGCAGAAACAAAATAATTGGTATTTGGTAGAGGAAATAGACTGCATTCTTGAACTGTAATAATATAAAGTAACCACTACAAAATAAAAAGCCAGAAGAGAACTGCATAGCCTGTACCTGTATTTCCACTGGCAGTTCCAATGGAGACCAAAGTTAGATTACTTATTTCAAACTAAACAACTCTTCTCTTACTGAGGGTGTTTTGCTCAGTAAAAATAAATAAATAAATAAATAAATAAATAAAACTGTTCTGAGAAGCCACATCCTCTCATACATCCTCTCATCCTCTCATACCACGTGGTTTGTTTTTTGTTTTTTTTTTTTACCAGTTCTGGTTGTTTGTTGCCATAAATTTTACAATAACTTTTTTTAATGTGGGGTTTTTTTTAGCTTGAATACGTTTAGATAACTTTGCCAAGTATCTCATGAATACCCAAATTAGACAGACTGAAAACATGTAATTTCCTTTACTTTAATTGAGTAAATATGCTGACCATGAACAAATCACATAGTGGTAAACTAATAACTTTGCAGAAATACTAGGTTGTTCTAGGTTGTTTTGGGGGTTTTTTGGGGTTTTTTTGGGGGAGGGGAGGGCTTCATGCAGACTTCCAAAATAGAAAGACTTTGATGACTTTGTCTCCATTCTTAATAAATGAAAAAGCACATATTTTTCTGAGAGAGACGTATTAATTTTATCTTTTGTCTGCTGGTATATCATAATTTTATGATAAATTGTTGTCATAACTACAATTTATTTATATTATTATATTACAATTTATAAATAACTTTATTTATTTTCTGAATTTTTCAGCTTGAACACATTTGGATAACCCTATCAAGAATGTGATTTAAGTAGCCTATCAAATCTCATTAAAACCCTTGTTGTGCCCAGTTTATATGCCAATAATGTGTCTATGGATCATAATTACAATGGTTCATTAAGTAAGCATCTGATTACTTATGTCATATGGGCTGTTATTAATCAACTCCTATTTCTTTTTCATCTACTGCTGTTTCAATTAGTAGATGGAAGACAAATTTTAAAATATGCAAAATCAGATGCAAGACTTATCCAAATGATGAATTTACCACAGAATGTCACCAGACGAGGTGAGAGGTACGTTAAAGGGAACTGAAAGCAATAGAGCTACACGTAACATCGGGGTACCATGGTTGATGACTGGAAATACAAGCTTAAGTAGGAGACAGACTCCTGGCAGTCATCACTGGGTGATAAATGGATTGTGCTAGAGATTGATATACTCCAAGTACAAAACACAGGTCTAGCACAGGTACTGAGAGCATCACTTCACTGCTAGCTTGCCAGAGATTTGCTGCCTGAGGAAGTCAGTTAAAGCTTTTTGGCAGCATCTAAAAGTTGCAGCAGCAGTGAAGATACTTCAAGGAAGTACGTATAAGCAGCTAGGGGTAATGATAGCCAAAGCAGTAGTTATAAACTCTAGGATACGTGTCTTGTCAATCTCTGATGCCAAAGAGAAGAAAAATATCTTTACCCCTAAGCATGCCTGACAAGCCAGGAAAGCAAGAGTCACGCTTTGTTGACAAAAGAGTTATCACAGATTGATAAATAAGACAGAAAAGAGCAATATTGTAATACTATCTGTTTCTCCAGTTACCTGTCAAATGTCAAGCGCATGGCTTATTTTTTTTCCTGCTTTTTAAATAGCTGGGCACATCATCAAGGTAATGGCAACATCTTTAACAGCACTGAAATAACATTAACCCCATATACGTAAAAAAATTAAAATGAATTGCCTAGAAGACATATTTGTAGGTATTTGTTTTGAACATAGCAGAGATAAAAAGTTTGTTCATGTGAAAATTCAACATTACATCTTTCTTCTGAATGAAAAAGCACAGTATTACAGTGAGATCTTTTGGTTTTTGTTCTTCTTTTTTTTCTATCTGTGGGACTCAAGAAACAGTAAGTTATCGTTACATGAGCAATTCAATTATAGTAATCTTTTGAGATTTAATAACTATTTTCTGTAATGATCATAACTGCAAGAGAGGAAGATACAAAGTGTTCAATTTTATTGCAGTATTTTACACTCGGCTTCACTCTGCTGCCCCACTAATTTATAAGCTATATGTTTGAGATTAAAAAAAGAAGAAAACTCAATTACAAACTATACAGCTCAAGGGATATTCTGTTTTATATTTATTCTGGTGTAATTTCAAATATTGAAAATGACTTTTATGTTTCTAGCATACCACACTAATAATTTAGGGCCCTAAAATGCTATTTGTGTGAAGATACAGAATAGATACAGTCCTGTATTTTAAGTATAGCTCTTTGTGGAAGCAGATGCAAGAACTGTAATCCACACAGGCAGCCTTATGAGAGCCCACACATGGAAACCATGCTCTCCAAGACACTAATGCAGAGCTACAGAGCTAATCATTACAGCCAGCAGTGGACAGTGGACTGACCAAGTCCCGCCATTCTTATATACCTCATTCTCCAAAGGAATGAGGTATATACTCACTTCAGCTGCAGCTGTCCACAGATAATGAGTAGTCTAGAGCAAACCATCTTCTGCATTTTCAGAGAGTGTGTTTTTATTACAATTAGATATTTTACCCTAGACTAGATTTAACTACAGTATTTATTCATGTAGAGAATTAAATGACACTGCCTTCCTACCATTTTCATCTTCCAACAAAGCACTGCTAGCTAATATTTTGTCCTTCCCCTCTCTCCTGCTGTGCCCTTCTCATGTTCTTACTTTACCTATACATCCTTCTCCTCGGTACTCTACTTCTTTACCATTTCACTCTTCAGCATTTACTTTCTTTCATTACCTCATGCATTATCTTTCTCCTCTTCCTCTGTCAGTATGTTAAAATGTTTGTCCAGATGTCTCTTGATGCTGATTAGCTGACTGATGACTTATGCTAAAGGACCATCAGATCAACCAGCTTATCCTTTGTCATCACTTTTATTTATTTAATTTCATATTACTTAATAATGTACTTTAATTTTTGGTTAGCCTCGAAGTTGTCAGGCAGTTGGATTTGATGATCTTTTCAAGTACTTTCAACTGAACTGTCCCATTCCATTCATTTCTACTATTTTCAGGGTCTGCCATAAGAGCCCCTGAGAGCAAACAAAGCTGCATTAGGGGACAAAAGCATCCCAAAGCCTATCAATGAAGCCGTATCTTCTTACACTAAAGAAATACCACAAAAGTAGCAACATCAAGTCTGTGCTACTCAGAGGACTTAGAAACAGTACCTCCCACCCCCAGAAGGATTTCCTAACCATTGCAAGGAAGACAGTGAGGAAGGCTAAAAAGAAGAATTCAGAATTCATTCTGACAGGACTCAGAAGGCTTGAACTGCAAGTGTAGAGTCTTTCACCTAGGGAGGAATAACTGCATGCACCTGTGCAGGTTGGGGGATGACCTGCTGGAGAGGAGCTCTGCAAAGAGGGACTGAGGGTCCTGGTGGACGACAGGTTGGCCATAAGCCAGCAGTGTGCCCTGGTGGCCAAGAAGACCAATGGCATCCTGGAGTACACTGAAAGGAGCTTGGCCAGCAGGTCAAGGGAGGTGATCCTTCCCCTCTGCTCTGCCCTGGTCCAGCCTCACCTGGAGTACTGTGTCCAGTTCTGGGCTCACTAGTACAAAAAAGACAGGGATCTCCTGGAAAGAGTCCAGCAGAGGGCCACAAAGATGATAAGGGGCCTGGAGCACCTCCCTTATGAGGAAAGGCTGAGCAACCTGGGGTCTGTCTGTTCAGCCTTGAAGAACGAAGACTGAGAGGGGACCTGATCAATGTCTATAAATATCTAAGGTGCAGGAAGCAAAGAGAAGAGGCCAGACTCTTTTCAGCGGTGTGTGGTGATAAGACAAGGGGAAATGGCCACAAACTGAAGCATAGGAAGTTCTGCACAAATGTGCATAAGAACTTCTTCACAGTAAGGGTGACAGAGCACTGGAACAGGCTGCACAGGAAGATCTTCTCTGGAGACATTCAAGACTTGCCTAGATGCCTAACTGTGCAATCTGGTCTAGGGAGCCTGCTTTAGCAACAGGGTTGGACTAGGTGATCTCTAGAGGTCCCTTCCAGCCCCTACAATTCTGTGATTCTGTGAATTCTGTAAAATATTTCAAAGCCAATTCCTACATACTAGTATAAGTAGCTGTGAGGAAGAGTAGAAGATACAAAAATATGATGAACTCATCATCTCCCTTCTGAAAGTGACAGTAGCAGGCAGTTCTGAGGGGGATTACAAATAAAAGCCTTTGATGTGATTCCTGCTGCCCGGAGCCCACTTAAGTATCTCACTTTCACTCAACAATTCAAGAAGAGATAGAGCAAAATTAGTATTAAGTACAAGAACTAACAACAATGAAGGACATTAAAAGATTTTGAATGTCTGCCACAAGAGAAATAACTATAACTTAGAGAGGAAAAAATAGCTATGAAAAAAAAAAAAGAGAGAGAAGAAAGTCTTCTCATTGTCTTTTCTACTAGAAAAAAAGATAGGAGGCATGAAATAAATTAACATAGGGTAGGCTCAAAACAAACAAAATGAGCTATTTCATCAGGCAGTGTGCATTACACTGTGGAACTCAATTCAGTACAGCTTAATGTTAGAAGTGTACAGAGATGCAAAAAGCTATTAGACAAAATAATGGAAAAGTTATTTAGGAAATGGTGTTTCACAGAATGGTATCCCCTCTGACTCAATAAATCTGGAAGAAGAGGGAATATTCTTTAAGTATCTGTACTTGCTTGTCTTGCCCTTTGAGTCTTCCCTAAGATTTCCTAACAGCTACAGTACCAGTACTATAAGAGATAAAGTTCTGTAACCCTACAGTAACAGGATGTTAATCTAAAAGGTCATTGATCACACACTTTTTCCACACTTTGACATTTCATGAAATGAACTCAAAATGTTTTACACATTTGAGGGCAATTACCTCTTTATACAGCAAAACAAGTGCTCTGAATAGCCAACAGTTCTGTCTTGCCTTCCTGTATCACCTTTTCTGAACAGATGACTTGTAGCACAAAATATCCTATATACAAACCTCCCAGTCC
Organism: Pavo muticus; assembly: GCA_016647715.1. Taxonomy (NCBI): domain Eukaryota; kingdom Metazoa; phylum Chordata; class Aves; order Galliformes; family Phasianidae; genus Pavo; species Pavo muticus. Next base: position 46,242 of record JACDJE010000540.1, read on the forward strand.
AGCATCTGAGAAAAGCAAGTATATAACATAAAATCCAGGTTGGGTTGGAGTCAATGAGACTGCTGAATGTAACTTCACTTCTGAGATACGATACTGCACATTTTACAAAAAAAAAACTTATATTTGAAACTCTTCATGATTACTCACAGAAAAGGGGTGGTCTGCAAAGATAGGAGAATAACAATCCTGCCATCCAGAGGAGGGCAAGGGTGTCAAAGAAACTCTCAGAAGTCATGAATATAAGCTCGTATCACTAGGAAAAAAGCCTAATGCAAGCCATGGGATTTCTGTATCATTTCCAGAACAAAAGCCAATTGAAACAGCAGCAAGAATATCTGAGGTTTGCAGATCTTACCAAAGTTGTCCTTTCCCCAAGAAAATCCTTCAAACAGGCTGGTCAGCAGAAAATGGTCCTTCTGAAGGGACACCTTCCTTTCATATGCAAGGAAACCCATGCCAAAAGTAGACTTGCTAATATTGTATAGTTTCTTTCACTTCTGAGAAAGAAAAATCTAGCCTGCAAACTAGAACAGGAATCAAAAGGACTCTGAAAATCGTTGGGAGTGACTCCAGCTGACTGGAAAATAGAAGACATTACTTTTCCTCCTCAAACCAAGGGAACAGCAGTTTTGCTGTTCTAAGCAAGCAGCAGGGTTAATTTCTTTGAAAATTTCCCAAGACCTTAAGCTGTTCTTCTAAGCGTATTCACATGCAACACTGAGAAAACAGACAAAAGAACAAAAATGAATGGGAAAACAAGGCTAACAATAACTCCAGTATTAAATAAAGATACAAGTTATTTTATCTTCATCAAGTTTGCCAAACTCAGGTTCTGACAATCCTACATAGGAAGGAAATGAAACAGCACTCCTAATAATGCCTAGATACAAGGCTTTGGGTTCCCACAGCAATCTTCAATCGTTTTTATGCTCTTTAAATTTAGATTTAGATTGTATTTAGATTTTATTTAGATTCATCTAAATAATGTATTTTGTCATTTAATATGTTGTTTACTTTTTTAATCGTTACATAATGCATACATGAAATTGTGCAGCCTGCTGATTTTTCATTGATTTATGTACATATTTTTCTAGTCAAATTATTATGTATATGGTGGATATATTTGCATATTTTAATAATCAGGATGCATATTGTACTACTTTGCTTCGCATATTTTAGTAACAAAGATCCGTGTTTTGCAGATCCATTTCTTCTTGAAGGTTTTCAACAGACTACACCTTCCAGAATGAGCTACTGTATACACATTAACTGTTAAAATTTTGAAAGCTTAACTGGATTGCATACTTCAGAACCTGAGTTGCCTCTTACGTGCTTAACTCAGCTTCAGTCCTCTCTAGATGAGGACTGAGTGAACATCACCAATGGAGATTTCCAGTTATTACAAAGTCTATCCTACTTTACTATCCAAATAGACATTCCAAATTAAATTATACGTACTTTCAGTGCAGACACATACATAGGTCACTCCAAAAGTAATGCTTCCTATTTATTTCCATGGAAGCTATAGCAGATACAAAGACCACAATAACACTGTATGGTAGAGCAAATTCTCAGCAACTGTCGATGGTTTACAGGCTGGTTTGGCCCGGTTCCGTGACTAGCGGGGTGGAGGGATCTGCAGATCCACACCTCCAAAAAGGGGAAACAGGGGACCCCAAAACAGCGGCAACAATCTGGGGAGAAACAAACTAATTTACTAAATATGGTATCGGAATGCAAGATAACACACTATAATACAATATAATTAGAATTGAAGCTAATAAATCAAATATAATGAGAGAGAGTGTCTGAAAGGTGGAAAGACCTCACCATAGCACTGATGTGAGACATGCAGTCGGGTCGAGCAGCAGGGAGGAGAGCCGAAGGAAAAAAGGGACCTCAAGTGACCTTGCCAGGGGTTATATCTATCTCCTCTCTGAACGCAAAGCCCCCTGGGGTATGTAGTTCTTCTTCTCTTCTGGACAGGTGCCCAGAACTGAAGCGTTAACTCTTTCACTCCCAGTGTAATACATGATATTATGAAGTGGAATAGTAATAACCAAAAATCATAAAACCATGATAGCAACAAAACAATATTTTTCAGCATATTCTCCACCATTAGCTATGCATTTTCACCAGTAATGAGCAAGAGCCTGCGTGCTTTGCTCATAAAAATCTGCACCAGTAGAAGTACCCACTGTTGCTGTTGCCACTGCTTAAACACACCACCCACTGCCTCACTGTGCTCACATCCACGGTCTGGTCTCCATAAACATTCAGTAAGCATAGATGAATGTCAGTGAGTGCCATTTTTTTCCACGTGGAATAATTTAATGACACACTTTTGCTTCATACTCACTTCCATGTCAGAAGGCATTTTGTTAGCATGCCCCTCTGCTGCTATCTAGCACACGGCAACAACATGTAATGGAATATTGGCAGGAGGGCTCAACCTCTGCCTCTGACATGGTGGGCCAACATAATAAAATAGGAGGCATTACTTCTGGAGCAGTCCTTGTGCACTGTAGAACAAGACTGAGGAAAAAAAAAATGAAGATCAATAATGCATTTGATTTGTGGAGCTTATTTCTATTATAATATACATTGGAGCACTTGTTCTGAGCAGAAAAGGTTATTTCCTTTCAGGTAACACATAATGCACAAAGAAAGATAACCTCACAAAATAAATGTTTTCTTGTGACATCACAAAGTGTAATTTTATGTAATAGAATAGTATATTTTCACAGAATATGAAAAATAATGTTGTAAATAGAGAACTTGGGAGCCTCTCAGTTCTTGCTTTTAATTTGGGACCAGGCAGCATTCAATGGCAGCAACTGCAATTTCCTGGTTCGCGGCATGAAAAACAGACGAACAAAAACAGAAAAGCAAATTAAAAAGTCCTTGACTATTCTTCCACCTTCTTTGATATCACATGAATTCAGACATCCTCCTTGAACCAGTCCTTGGTTCAAGCAAATCTTTCACTTGCTCAAAACTCCTCCAAACAGCTGCGGCTGGTTTTTGGATTTAGAATGTGAAGTAGTTTCAGAACTTGCAGCACAAGAAATTTAATGTATTTTCAATCTGAACTGAACTAGGCTCGAATGGTCACACAGGTTCCTAAGTTCATAAGATCAGAAATGGGCTTTGGTAAATTTGTCAAGCCAAAATCTTTCAAAACAACAACAACAAAAAGTACACTGATATAAGTTCTATGAGTATCTTCACAACACAGTCCTAGTTTACTGAATTCATACCTTCATTCTTTAGACAAAATTATTCTCTTTTGTTGTGTATATAGTATATACTATGATGCAAGGAATATAGGAGCTCAAAAATATGCATCAATGAACAGAAAGCAATTGGCTAGTTTTATAAATTCCACATTATTAAGCATTACATCTGCAGTATCCTTAGAGATGCACAGCCTGGCATTAAATTTGATCAGGTGAACAGGAATCAGCATCTAACTCCACTTCATTCTACACGGCTGGTTCTTTAACTGTCTCAATTTCCAAAACTATTAAACAAATAGAGTTAGTAACACATAGTGGTGTTCATTTTCACAATTAGGCAAAAGAAGGTCTAAAAAATCTCTTGCAGTTTAAATTGTCTGTGGCTCAGAGCATGCAGTCCACCCAAAACCGAATATGTCAGAATGTCTGTTACCAAACACATCAAAAATTTTACTGATCCTTAGCTCTTTAAGTGTAAAAGCAAATTATTCACTGCAGAGCATAAATATAACCTTGTAGGTAAAATAAACTTTGAGAGACAGCTCTCGGTAGAATATGCCACATTCTTACCTTCTTTTAAAATGTGATATCTGTGATTGGCCCACCAAACAGCTAAGGCCCAGAAGGGCTTCAGAAGATAAAACTCCAATAACCCACGTTGATACAGACCATAGAAATTAGAAAGGAAAAATAAAAGAGTGAATCTGTTAAAAGCTTGTCAATGTTCTCATAAGCACATTTTCAAAATCTACGCAATATTTACTCATATTTTTCCACACTTACTTTTATGTCACAATGCAAGATTCAGGTAGAGAAGTATAACCCCCTGTGACAGTGTTAAAACCACCCAGACAAAGGCAGAATAGATAACATTACAATCCTTGTATTTTTTGTGTTATTTTTATTTTGGTAGCACTCAGATGATACATGATGCTGAAGTACCATACTTCCATTAATTTGACAAACCTACCTTTCTCCAAAGTATTTTGTCTATACACTGAGGGAGAGAGCTATTAAGTCTCCTCAGCAGCTTACTAAGTAATCACGTGCTGAGGGGAGAGAAACAAAGCATTCCGTAATAAATTATGTTCATGCTCTTAAATCGCAACCCGAGATAATAAAGAAGGAGGAATGCCAGGAAGAGGAGGATGTGAGCCTAACAAGCCTTCTAGAAGGAAGAAATGGAAAGAAGATATATTAAATGTAAATGGAATTCCATTTTTAGCATGTGGTCAGTGATGTATGAGCTTGGAACTGAACTCATGCTGCGTGAAAAATAGGAATGGCTGGAAATCAGCTGTGCTACCAAATGGAAAATCTCAGAAGAAAGCACACTATTGCTCAGCTAAGCAAGAAGACATCTTCTTTTAGCAACTTGCATCCATTTTCTTATCCTAGCAGTACATATCCAATGTTTTAACTTGAGTGCCAAAATCACTCAAAGTAGAAAATGTGGGTCCAAAAACAACAAAAAGAAATGGGAAGACTAAGATCATACAAGGTGCCTAAGATCCAGAAATAAAAGAATGCTCAGAGGCTAAGTGTGTGTTTGAGCATTTCAAATTAAAGAGACATGATTTAAAGTGAAAAAAACAAATGAAAAAATAAGAATAAATATAATGCATCTCGGTTGGAAAATGACAATCTAGATTTTGGCCCTGAAGTACTCAGTCTGAAAATTTAATGGGTACACATTACTGTAATCTTTGTTTTAAATTGGCTGGAATCAGTTTTGCAGTAAGTTGTTGGATTTTTATTTTCTTTTCGGTAGCAGATTACTTTAAAAAAAATATTTTAAAAGATATGCATAATTCTATATCAAAATATTCAGTATTAAGAATTTCTAATTTTACACAATGAAAATAAACATTAATAATAAGGTTTTTCTCCTCTTTAGCACAATGACTAATAAATCCACCTGGCTGTTTCATATTTAACTATATCTGCATTCTCCATTTTTCAATACTAAGCTTGAAAGTGTCAGAACAGGAATCTCTCTAAAAATCTATTTCATGTTGACTTGTTACTCTGGATATTGTACCCAGGGTAAAACTGTCAACTTCACTTTTCCTCAGAAAGTAAAGTTGAGAATTGACTCTACCCTTCATAGAAAAGTTATTTATTCCGTAACATGTATCGTTGTTTGTTTTCTTGTGAATGATAGAGATCTCAAACAAAGGTCACTGTTTCAGACCCTCTGAAGTTCAACTGCAAAATCCAGCACACTCACCTGTAGAAGAGTGCATATAAATCAATGTAAAGCATGTTTACATTTAGTAACATAATTCATTATCTTCTCAAGAGTTTCTGCTAGAATCCAGACTCTAAATGAAGGTTTAAGTTCCTCATATTGTCCTGCCATAGGCCATAATGTCATCTTTTATCAACATTATTTTCAATTGCATCATGACTTTTATAGAGGGAGTTGGAAATTCATATTGCACTTGAATAAACATTAAAATATGGTGCCCGGGAAATGTCGAAGCTATCCAAACACTTGGATGCTGTAGGATATATGTCCCTGTGCAGCTCTCCAATGGGAAGAGGATCATCACTTCCAAGCTTTTGCAGCAATCAGTACCTAAGTGGCTGCTTAACAGGCAGAAGCCCTAATGTTAAGATAAGCAAAAAGGCAGCAGCTACAGCTGACCTGCATGGAAACATGCATGGTGAAAATTTTTCATGCTTCCTAAATATTTACAGGACTGGCTATTGTCTGACACACTATTCAAATTAAGAGATCCATTTCTTTGTTGGAAATACCTCAGAGAAGGCTGGCAATAAATTAAAATTTTATTCCTAAAGAAATAAGAAGGAATAAGGTAGCTTTATTTCAAAGTTTTCTAAATGAAAGTCAGTGAAGAATCAGTATCCCAATTTTAAATGTCTTAAAATCACTATGTACAGTCATTTTGTAATACATATACAAGAAAACAAGCCTTCAATATATTAATTGTCTGGAATGCAAGTGAAGCCTAGCAACTTATCATATAGTTTTGCTCAAAACCACATAAAGGAGACCCTCGAGAATCACCAGTGAGCTCTGATTTTTGGCTGACATCACAGACACAAAATTAATTCACACAGTGTGTATGAAAAATCTGACTTCCAGTTACTAAAGCCCTTTTGTTTTGTTGTTAGGATACTTAGCTTATTACCTGTAGCACACCCAGGATCTCCGGGACAGTTCAGAACTTATTATTACTTTTAATATTAATTTGTACCCATAAATACCAAAGGATGCCAGTCATCATTTGTGACAATCTGATAGATAAAATTAACTTTGTAGCGTATTGAAAACACTATATAAAATGTGTAATATAAATGCAGTCTCAATGGGAAAAAAATATGCTTCAAGCTGTGCCTTGTGAGGCTGTTAATAGAGATGAGTATGCCTTTCTGAGTACGCCTAATGAAGTCTCTTTCCATTATATTATTTTTATTTGCTACAGTACAAAGCAAAATAAATTCTTCCTGGAACACCTACTTTAACATTTTGAAAGAGCTTTGATGCCTTTTTGGGCCACGATTTTTGCCCGCTACACAAATTCAGAGCCCATTTTTGAGTTAGAAATTGTGCTTCCAGCATCATGAAAATGACATGTGCTGTGTCACCTGAAATAACAGAAAGGAACACCATACAACAAAAAAAAATGTGGAAAGAAATGTTTATTTTTGAATTCTTATACTGCTTGACAAAATAAAATCTTCATTCATGTAAGAAAGCAGAAAGCTCAGTAAAAACATCTTTAAACAGTTTAGTGTGTATTACTTCATGGTGAGAAAAGAGAAAAATAAATCAATGAAAGCATGTTAAACTGAGGATTCAGAAGAAGGAAAAAAGAGTAAGGGATGTTTAAAGTTACACAGAGAACCATTCAGAACGTAGCGTGATTCTGCAGACTCTCTTACGTTATTTGACAAGCAGTTTAATCCGCTTTTAAGTCAGGTCATCCAATCACATCCCATAAATGAACACAAGTAAGTAAACAGATTTAAAGTCATGCACGTACATCAGCAGTCTAAAACAAATGATTATCTTTTACCCACAATGTGGTGTCCAGCAGAGATGCACTAAAACTGGGAAAATCTGAAATAGTCAAAATTCAGTTTTATTCAGAAATTATCTTTCAGTTTATTACTGTACAAATTAAATTGTTTATCCATAAATTTTAACATTAAAAATAATCAAAGCCCAACCAGAATACATGACACTAGGAAATTATACATATTTGTGATTTATACTCTATTGTAGTCTGTTGTGCATTTCATTTGGCAAATTTAATATTGGTCTAGGGCTTCTCAGCATTTCCTTTTTCTCCCTTTATGAAATTTTATATTTTTTTCCTCAGTTCACTTCTCTGTGGCCCATCCATGTTTTCCTCTCTTCAATAATTTAATTCCCACCTTCATGAGTGAAGCGCAACTGTTTCTCATTAGAAGGCGTCTGTGTTTTAACTTTGCTTTTGTAATAGATTCATGAAATGCCTTCTGAAAATTTTAAAGAAACACACTTGAACAGATTAAAAGCAGAGGGAAATGAGCAGTAATGAGCTCATTTTCAAAGAAAAGAAGTCATTAGCATGCAGACTTTCTGATTTATGTCCATAAAAATTAAAAATAAAGGTACTGGGTTCAGTTTCATCTGCTGTCTTCAGGAAATGTCTTCTTGTTGGGGTGGAGTGGAGTTAAAGATTTTAACCTGTATTTCTTTTCAATGAAAGATCATTTTATAACCAAAAACCAAATTTAGAAGTGAATTATAGGAAGCAGTTCTACTAGTGTTCTAAGCTTTCATTTTTTTCTATCCTCTTGTTTTCAGAACCTCTTTAGAAGAGTAGTAAATGGTTTCACAACTTTTTGGGAAAAAATTGAGATGAAGCGTTTCCATTCATGGAAAACTCACGATCCCTCAAAAATTTCAATCTTTAATTAAATTCCCTCAAAAATTTCAATCTTTAATTAAATTCATACAATTGATAAAGTAATCAAATTTCCCACATATATGTTATAAATAACCATGTAACATACTCCCCTCAAAAAATAAATGGATAAGAATTATACCTTGGAAACAGATTGTCAGCCAAATATTTTCAACTGTATGGAAAGTTTATTACTGACTTCAAGGAGTTTGGAGTTAAGCTCAGATACAGCAGAAGCTGGGGGACAGAGTACGTAGGATTTCAAGGAAGAAAGGTTATTTTCAGGTATATGAGAAAAACAACATTTTTTTCTCTGAGTTGTGTCTAGACAACCTCTATTAGACCTTGCAAATTATTGCAAAATTTGTGCATCACTTCTAAAACAGCCATTTAAAATGGCTGGAACAATCAAAGCCCAAGAGCAATAGTGTTGACAAATGCACACCTTCATCTCATCTACCTAGCAGCATATCTAAAACTTACACTAATTATCACTCATATAGTTTATTCTCTTCAGCATCTTAAAATATAATAATTCTATCATTTTTTTTTCTATTTTTAGCAAAATTCAGTGTCCTACGAGGCATTGCAAAGATCAGTCACTTTGGTTTTATTCTTGGTTACAGTCATGTATTTTGCTGCTTATTTAGTATTACACAGTTTAAAAGTACTGTTGAATGTATGCTCTCTATTGGTAGATGATTTTGTTCTTTTTACTTTTCTAAAAACAGAGGCAGCAAATTTTTCTGAAAAACAATTTTGTTAGTCCCTAAAAAAAAAAAAAAAAAATCGGATTTTAAAAATCTACTCCTTTGTCAACTTAGTTCTCCGTATTTAACTATTCATGTAAAAAAAAAATTAAAATGCATAAAATAGGAATTTAATGTAAAGGCCACTATGCTATCAGAAGAAGGGGTGACCTTTGATGCTGGAAATCACTGGAGGTTTCTCCAGTTCTACCTGGATATGCTATGGAGTGCTTCACTCAGGTCATTTTAATTCTGTGATCTTTATTTATTCATTTTTAAAGGCAGATTTAAATGCACCCTATACGCATTTATCATTATAAGACTAAGTGGAACACAGGTGAAACGGATTACATCTCATTTTTCAAAATAAAGCCTAATTAAAAACAAAGATTTGTATTTTATTAAATATACTTAATACAGTTTATCAGTCTCCAGCAGAAAGTTACTTCTTCAGTGAAAACAAGATTTTCAGGGTTTTACTCTAACCACAACAACGTCAAGAAAAGAAAGAAGGAATACAATTCTATTGTGTATCATCAAATAGATAGACTATACATGCTAAATACTTCCTTTTATTTTCCTCATTCTCACTCAATGTCAAAAGGAGCATTTAATGTTAAAAAAATAAAAAAAAATAAAAAAAAAGTAAGGACCTAAAATTGAAGCATCTGTTAGTCTGTTGAGGTCAGTATTCTTTCACATACCACTTTATCTCCAGTAAAGTCTCATTGCTTACTCAAGAAACAGAGACAGAATATATCCTTCCATTTCTCTACTGCCTCCATTTTAAAATACAAGACACGTCCAGCTACTTAATATGAGGGATATCTAAACAGTTCTGCGTTTTTGTCTCAAACCGTAATTTTGCAGGAACTCCTTCTGTTCCTATGAACAATTCACTACAGTAAATTCTGTGTATGTGCCTTTTTACATCATCCTAGCCACAGAGCTATTTGAAGAACTTTCAAAATTTATCTCCAGCTTCAACACACTGCATAAATAGATACTGCACGCTAACGCATTGACAGTGATATCACAGCTACTTCAGCAATCAAGATACACTTTATGAAATACTAAGATAATATCAGTACAGTTTCCTTAAAAATACAGGTGAGTCCTCCTAAGTTATGCCTCATCCATTCAAAGTCACAAAAAGCAGAGTTCAACACTTCAGCCAAGACAAGAAAAATGAAGCTTGTAAATTCTGGGTTCCAGTGAGGATGTAGCAACAAACTACTGATGGTTGTATAGGACTGCTAAATATTCTTCGGAAGAAAGAATACCTAAACTTATTTGTTTACTTAGAGATGTTCTGATGGCTTATTTGTGAGAAATCCAACAAATAAAAAAATTTTATCAGCTTGGTTCTTAAAAACTGTCCTTTCAATATTTTTTTTCTCATACTTTTAAAAGCATGGATGACCTTGCTACAGCTAAACAAAAATACAAAAATTGTGAATTAAGTGGTGGAATGAAACTACTGCCAGTGCATCTTACAGGACCAAGAGCCCTGACCTAATCTTTAATCTTTTACACAAAATGAGTCAGATCTTCAACTTGCTGCCATGAATAATTCACACGTTCTCCAATTCTTTATATGGAAAGATGGTTTTATTTTAAGGGATTATTCCAGTGTGTAAAATTGGTGAATTCAACTATACACTAACGAAATCCTTTCAAAGCTTCATGTGAAACTTTCTTTAACCAGTGCATTGGGTCAATCTGTCCATGTAACTACATCAGTGAAGTTCTCATCTTGTACATTTCTGACTTACTTTTATATTTTAGTGCAAAAGTTAAAGTCATTCAACCAAAGCTGTGACAACAGGAATAACCAACCTCATGGCAATGGAAACTATTTGTTAGTTTTCTGACTGATTTCACCGAGCATTTTTGCTTCACTGTGCCACTGAATCCTGCCTGAGACAGTGCTACTTCCATGTCGTTTCCTTGGACCCAGAGCTCCCTGTCAGTTGATGTCTGTGCCTTCAGAGTCATCTAGCCAGCATAACAGCAGTAGAACGTAGGCCCCTAGGGCTGGAGGAACACTGAAGATTTCACTGTGGATTCAAGATCAGCAAACATTTTAATCCCCTTTTCATTTTAATATAAGAATACATACATATGCATGGGATTAATTTCTTCCATTGACAATAGTAACAAAGTATGCACTGAATGACCTAAAGCTTTAATGGGGAAAATGGTCTAAGACAAATGCTGGATGATAAAAAATAATAATGATAAAAACATTTCAGTGGGGAAAAACTAGGTATTCTTTTTGAATGCAAACATAACAATTACAATAATAATAAAAATCTGTGGCACAGGACCCAAAGAGACCTTTCCCTCACAATTTCACACAACATTTTGCTCATCAGCTCTGAACTGATCTGCCTATGTAACTCAAAAATCATTATTTTTTATTTTTCCTGTAAGTTCAAGGATACAAAATCCATTTTCTTGGCAAGACTAACTTTGGATCTCTCTCATGAGTACACAGATTCTTCTCTAAAGAAATGAATATCCCTTCAGCAAGTCAGGAGAAAAACCCATGCCCCTCTTTGGATTCCAAATCCAGAAACATCCGATTCTGTGATTCTGCTAAGCAGTGTGAAACAACTTATTGGTATCTATCTCCCGGTTCTCCTGCCAAAGTTTTGTCTCTGCAATCTCCTGTAGTTCCGGCAGAGGGCAATGTAATTAAGCCATTTATAACACGCTCATCAAGGCAACTGCAGTAACTAATTCCTACGGAATTCCTCAGGTTTTGTTGTTGCTCTGGGTTTGTGCTCTAGTGTCAAATTTTAAAATATATCTTCTTTTGATCCCAGAAAAGTTCATATTGCTTTTTTTTTTT
>JACDJE010000540.1:58032-94058 GCA_016647715.1 Pavo muticus
TTTTACTGCATAAATGCCCAGGCACATTCTGAATATCTCTATGGAAAATAGATACAACCCACTTCACTATCATTTTGTTTTCTTGACCTCTGTCAGCCATTTGAATGTAAATGTTACACTATGCCTCACATCCATAAGAAATCTTTACATTAATACGTAGTTTTAAAAAGTCTCAGTAACATCTCTTGAAATAGATTAATGGGCAAATTAGAAGGAAATCAATTGAAAGTACACAATAAATGTTATTTAATTCTTCCTATGGCTTTGTTATTCAAACACTCATCTGTGCAGGTAGATATTCACGTGCATATGAAATGAAAACTCTCTTTCAAAGTGCAACAAAGGGAAACCTGCACTGAGATCTTTCATAGGAAAGCATTATTTTAAAGGATGTAAGTTTATGGATCATGAGAGATCATGAAACATTTGTAAAGATTATCCCAATTATAAGGCTCTGTGGTTTTATTTACTAAAATCTAGACACATTTAGACACTTATTAGTTCTTAGAAAGATAACCAAATCTCTAAGACAAGAACAGAACAGCCACCTGGTAGATTTCATAAAACCTCACAACAATACAATGAACTGTATTAGAGTTTCATAATTCATGAAGGAACAATATTCTCTCCTGGGCATTAAAACCAGTCAAGATAAAACCAAGAACAGCTGGTAAGTCTGACAGTGTGATTTCCCACTCCTCAAGTGCAAAGAGACAAAAGTATGAAACAGCTGGAAAATATACTCAAAGTATGACTGGCACAATGTCACAGCAAAAGTGTCAGGTAAGCTCATTGCAAAACAGTAGCTTTATTTCTTGTCTCATTTGTAATGAGATTTATATGCAGATGGAAATGCTTAACAAAGTGATAATGAATCCCTTTGAATATTTACATAGTTTCCATCAATGCAAAGGTTGGCCCTGTACTAGAAGTAATTCACTGCAGTGTTAAAAAAAAAAAAAAAAAAAAAAAAAAAATTTGATTCTTCACTTCATTGCATTTAGCATTTTCAGCTCCCTGTGTATAAAATGGCAATATTCCAGGTGAGGTCTCACCAGCGCAGAATAGAGGGGCAGGATCACCTCCCTCGACCTGCTGGCCACACTACTTTTGATGCAGCCCAGGATACAGTTGGCTTTCTGGGCTGTGATGGCACATTGCTGGCTCTTGTCCAGCTTCCCATCCACCAGTACCCCCAAGCCCTTTTTGGCAGAGCTGTGCTCAATTCTTTCATCCCCCAGCTTGTACTGACAGTGGGAACTGCTGAATGTGGGGAACCCAGGTGCAATATCTTGCAATTGGGTTTGTAATGGTTCTATAGAGCCCACTGCTCAAGCTTGTCTAGATCTCTTTGGATCACATCCTGTCCCTCAAAGGTGTTGACTACATCAGACAGCATGGTGTCAACCGCAAACTAGCTGAGGGTACACTTGATCCCACGGTTGATGTCATTGATGAAAATATTAAAGAGCATCGGTCCCAGTACTGACCCGTGAGGGACACCACTCATCACTGATCTGCTTCTAGACATTGATTCAGTTTCCTCATTCATTGAACAGTCCAGCCATCAAATCCATATCCTTACAAGTTGGAGAGAAGGATGTTGTGGGAAACCATGTTGAAAGCCTTAGCAAAGTCCAGAGAGGTGACATCAGTGGCTCTTCGCCGGTCCATTTACTCCATCATAGAAAGAAATCCCAGTAGGTTGTTCACAGGATCTGCCATTGGTGAACCTATGCTAGTTGTCTCACATGACCTCCCTCTCTTCCATGTGCCATAGCATAGCTTCCAGGAGGAATTGTTCCACAATCTCCTCCAGCACAGAGGCAAGGCTGGCAGGTTGGTAGTTCCCTGAGTCATCCTTTCTATCCTTCTTAAAAATGGTGCAATGTCATCTTTTTTCCAGTCACCACAGACTACACCTGACTGCCATGACTTTTTCAAAATTGTCAAGAGTGGCTTGGCAACTACATTATCCAATTCCCTCAGAACTCTGGGATGCATACGTTCAGGACCCATCAGGTTCCTCAGGTGGTTGCAAACCTGATCTTTGCTTACAGCAGGAGGGATACGGTCGTCACCTTCCAACCAATTCCCTGAAGGGCTGGGTGAAGAGAAGCTGACAGTGAGGACTGAGGCAAAAATATTTTTAAGTACCTCAGCCTTCTCCTCTACTCTACAGCCTGCCTGTATTGCTCACTAGGGTGTGGTATGCCTTCTTGAACACTCTTTTTCTGTCTAATATACCTGTAGAAGCTATTCTTATTCTTTGCTGCACCTCGAAATAACATCATATGCAAGTTTGTCAGAACCTATTGAACCAATACGAGGCTCTATCAGCAAAGGAAGAAATGGTGTCTGAGAGATAAAAAGTTTTTGACATTCTAGAAATAGTGAAGTACTGAAGGAAGTCACCGTTCTTGCAGGTATTTCAAAGGTGCAAAAAGTTTAAACATCTGGTAGAAAAAAAAGATTGATTTACATCGTCATGCTTTGGGACAGGAAGATGGATTTGATGATCTCTAAAGATCCAGATATATTTCTCTAATTCTCATAGAATTGTACCTCACAATTCAATTCTTCTTTGGTAAGTTGAAGACCGAAGGGAAGTTTTCAGTTTTTCCTGCTGTTGGGATTCGCACAATGCCTTTCTTTCACATAGCTAGATATTCCAGTGTCTGCACAGACTGAGATCATAGCTAAGTCTGAAACACATCATTTTTTAAAAAATGAATATTTAGGAAACCTGGTATTCTTTAGATTACTATAGTTTTTAGACAAAATTGTCATCAGTCAGTAGAGCCTCACATTTTCAAGGGTCACTTACTTAGAAAACCTTACTGACAGTTTGTTTTTTTATAAAATACTTTATATTTCAGTTGAGCTTGACCCTTCTGTTTCTAACATTTACTTTACTCCATTGGATCTAGTGAAGTTACTCTTAGATATGGTTACAAATAGACAGACTTCAGATGATTAATAGTTTCTGTTCAAATGGCATTGCCAAAACTACACGTTTCTGTGCTGTACAGCAGTAAAAAGATGATATATTGCAATGAGTTCAAAGTTCAGAGAATGCCATCTAAGTTAATTACCAGGTTGGAGGTACTGATTCATCAAGCGATACTGAAATAATAAAGATGCACAGTTTTGCCTAAACAAGACTACCACAGGAAAATGAAATGGATAATCAAACACACAAATATTTTATCATTGAGAAAGTGATCTTAATTAAAAAGTCAATATATGCATATCTTAACCACACCATGGCATCATAGATCATGTCATTTGCTTAAAACAAGATGTGAGTGTCATATAACATGTAGAAGTGTATATAAATAGGCTGAAAAGAACATCACCTTAGCATTCAAAGTATGGTAGTACAGTTCCGATTGGTAGTGACCTGCAGCTGCTCAGCATTAATGGTTAAAGAGCAGTCCTCCATGCTTGCAGGAACACTGCAAAAAGCAATGGCTCCAACTGAATTTCAGAGGTATTAAGAATTAAATTTTACTCTCCTCATCGGAAAGTGGCACTGCATACATGTGAAAAGGCCAACCCATTTTGAGCACTGTAAAAAGCACTTTGTACAACAAGGCTATAACAAGGCAGAAAATTCACCAGCAATTCAATGTAGTCGAGGACAAAACTAAAGGAACTCTTTAAGCTGCATGCCAAATAAATTAATTAATTAATTAACAACCACCATGAACCCACTACCAAAAGATACCTTTTAATAGATAGTTAAAAACTGAAAGACCTTTATCTATAATTTTTTTCCTCACCAGCTGTAACACATTACTCCAAACTAAGACACATGAAAGGTGATGAAAACACATTCGCTATTACGTTCAGTGATCTGATGGCTATTTTATTCCTGAAATGGTTTTACATATTCATGCCACAGGGTACTTCTTTTTAAATACTGGCTTTAAAAGTGTCAGATACTTGTACACTGAACAGAAATTATATCATATGTCCAATAAAAATCATCCGCAGAAGCGGTCTAAGCTAAATATATGCCCAATGTAACCTTTTGGCACCATGGGAAACTGTATCAACACTCGAGACAACTGAATGTTTATCAACTTACTGCTACATTGCAATAGAAGATTCTATTTTTTTGTCCCCTGTTCAGATACAAAGTTTTTCATTCACATTTAAGTGATCTAGAATAAATACACATTTTTTTTCCGCCTCTCCACTCACAAAATGGCTTACGCATATACTAATTCTGTTTCATCAAACTCATTTAATTTAGAGCAACAGATTCTGAATCATTCCTATTTTAACTCATCATTGCATATAATTTCCATATATTTTCATTTTAAGAGAAGAATAATTTGATCGTTCCTTCATGTTACATCTCATTAATATAACTTGCTAAAGTTTTACGGATTGTGGGTGTTTGCATAGAACTGTTTCTTTATTGCGAAAAAGAGGTTTGCCCTTAGTGCTGTGTACAGCTAGGAAAAAGCATACTAAAGTTTTAAACAAAAATACGTCTTGCATTTTAATTGCTAAGATTGACAGATCTGGTTGAGTAATCTTACAGAGGTACATGGAATCAAAATACTCAATTGGGAATGTTGTATGTATTTGGAGAATAAACTACATCCACAGCTGTTTAAAAGCAGCCAATTCTCATGCCTACATAGCTAGATCCTTGTTTTGCTGTGCCCCTCAGCTGCTTTGAAAAGGTCCAACAAAATAGATGTCTCTTGATCAGCACAGAAACTAGCATTATCTCTTCTCTTGGACATCCAGAACATTTCTTTTGGTCCCTGTCTTGATACTCACTTGTTAGACAGGGTAGCTCTTGTTCACCCACAGATATACTTGCTTCTCAAGGCTACTGCTGTGTCCTCAGAGATTTAAACAAACTCTTCTCAGTTCTCCATTTCCTAATTTAAATCATCATTTAAGGTTGTGGTGGGAGAAGGGCACAGAGGGGAAATTAAATAGAAGCCTAACCTTCCACATGTTTGAGTACATCATCTCTTTTTAAATAGTACTAAAAATTGTTAAGGAAAAAAAATACCATTCTTTTGCCTGAATGTCCTTTAAAATAACTAATGACAGATATCTTTTATATAGTTTTCAAATCCCTCCAATAATAATGAAGTACTGTTTTTCTCTCAAATAATAATAATAATAATAAAAGTTGTTTCTAGTAAGTATTTTATGCTGTGAATTTTCCTTCTGCATCACTATACACTAGAATGAAAGAATCTACTAGAGGGAAAGAATCTACCTAGAGTATTCTCCCACCAGTTGCTCTTTCATAGAAATGGCTGTCAAACCACCTTCACTGAAGTATTAAATTACACAGTAAAAATGTCATTCATTTTTTAATCTTCATTTGAGAACAGAATGGGGGAAATCACAGAGTTTCATCTGTAGATAACTCATCTCTCAGGACTCCTCTAATTGCATGCATTTTCCTCTTCTTTAGCAGTGCTGAAGAACAGAACATCTGCTGTGATCATTGTTCTTGTGACAGCTACACGGGTGAGATGGGTAATATCATACTAATAATATCATTAGTGCTTTAGCAGTAATCTATTTAAACATCCAAAATATGGAGAACTGGGCCAGGGCGGGCAAAGTGAAGTTTGTTCTCAGAAGTTAAGATTATAGTATGTTACTCTTTGATATGTTTCAAAATGGACAGTTAATAAAATACACCTCACAAAGGCATGAAAAAGATTTCAAAGGCAGAAAATCTGAAGAATAACTGCTGACAACATAAGACCATTCAGAATGGCTAAGACAAGGCAACATTATATGAAACACTACGAGACAATGTCACATCGTAAACTGAAGGAATAGCATTACATAAAATGTAGTACAGACGAGAGCAAGGCAAAGAATACTTGTAGAACAATTACAATCTTTCAAATACATTAAACTAGATGAAGCAATTGCCTATAGCATGTGGAACAAAATGATATTTTCATAAAAATCAGTGAGTACCACCCACTGAGTATGAACAGTATTTCACATAATGGTCAAATTCATATCTAAATTACTACAGCATAAAACTGAAGTAGCTTGAATAAGCCCAATTATTTTGATTATATATTTATAATTGAATAACTTACCTTAAGTATTTGGTTAGCAACGATAGCTAATTGAAGGTATATCGCAGCATACATTCACCAAGAGTTAAAATATAAAATAAAATGAATCAGATGTTACAAAAGGATTAGGGGATGATATGAATACATTAGTTAAATTCATTTCATGGACCAAACCAATTCATAACTACAACTGAAAATAGAACTGCATAAGACATATAATTATTTTCTGTTTCTTAGATTCTAGTAGCAAGGTTATTACTACCTTTCTACAGGTGATCTGTTAATAAATATCTTAGTGTGCATAATGTAACATGTGGGTGTAATACAGAAAAGGAAGTGTTCAAGAAAATTTTCCTACCCCCAAAATGAGTTTCTTAGCTACCCACAACCAATAGTCAAATGTAATGTTGTGCCTTGTGCAGTGCTGCTAGTTTGCTTGCTTGTTATTCTTTTTTTTTTCTGATATGGCTTGGAGAATCCATAAATGCACTATGGACCTAATACATCACATTCCAACAACTTAGTCACACACTCGACTACCATTTCACGGTCTGCATTGGCATTAAAACTCCATTCTAGTTTCTGTGACAGAGACTGTAGCAAGAACAGGATTGGTAAACCAGGAAACTGTTATAAAGGTGACAGTAATAGGGAAGGGGAAAAATGTATTTTTCACTTATTCTTAATACTTTAAAGAATACGCTTGTGCTCCTTGAATGATTTGCAAAGCAGTCAGAGATGGGCAAGGAGTAGAACTGTATAAGGACAATGATTATAGATATCAGGCTCCTCTTAAGCATATATGTATGTAACTAAATTGACATGTAATTAACATGCTCTATCAGAATTCATATTCAGTCAGATTGTCAACAACATTTGATTTTTTTCCAATACAAGTTTAAGGCAAAGCATTATTTGTAAAACTGTTGCCATGGAGCAGAAGCTGTTTGGGTACCTTTGTCCCTAGAGTAATTTTCTACCGTAATGGAGAAGCACACCTTAAAACTTCATTCCTAACATTTAGAGATTCACAGTAGCATTTTAAGATTTACTAAAGATGTGCTGTTTCTTATTCTTTTTGTTCCAATGTTAACAGAAATTATATTCAGGCAAGCAAGAAATTGGATATTATCTCTGTTCTGTGGAATTTTACTTGGACTAATGTACTGATATACTACACTTTAGCCAAAAGTTACTTTCAAAAGAATCAAAGAAAGATATATGACCGACAGTTTTAAATGTTGGACCAGCTCAACTCTGTTAATGAACAACAAGTGAACTTATTTTGTTGAACACACCTTACTCACTGTTGCAGTTTACAGAACTTCATAAACTGCAGTTCCTCACCTGAAATAAAGCAGTGAATCAAATCAAGCACAACTTCCAAAATTAAGAATCTCATCACGAATATTGGAATTACCAGCAAGCTTCTATAGGAGGCATCATATTTCCTACAGTTTCTCAAGGTCTTCTGGAAGAAGATGAAGTTTTCTACTGTTCCTAATCTTCCTATTGCCTGCTTTGGGCTCCTACTCTATGATATTTATGTTACTCATGCCTTGTAAAAAGAAACTCTGTGTGAAACATATACCTTATTATTTCTTACCAGTGAGCAGATGCTGAGAAGGTAAATAGTTTAATGTCAAATTTTGAAAAGCTCTGCTTACCTTCTTGGATCATGTCAATTGGTTTGAGATAAGGCTTTGGGGAGTCAGAAGGAGGGGAAAAAATCCCCGTTACTTCCAATAAACAAATCCTCTTTTCAAACAACTGAACCATTGTACAATATATAACTATATAAACGTGCAGTCTGAACTCAGTACTGTTTCGGAAAAATACGTTTAATCAATTTTGGATGGGTAGTCACATTTTAACCTTCTTTGCCCTTTTCGTTTTCCATCCTCAAATGTATTCATTAGAGATTTCTCCAAAGTCTAGACAGAAAGCATGTAATATTTCTTTCCAACACTTACCATAAAAATGCATATATTTTTGATTCCATAACATGTTATTACCTATGTTATTATATGCGACGTTATTATCACATGCTATGCATGTGATATGAAAGTCTTTAGGATATATTTTCCCTCTCCTAAAGTTATCTACTACCTCTCTTAACCTTAGTAAAATTATATTCTTCTATCTGAGAGCAAATCAGAATACATGACTTTGGAGCCTCAGTAATTAGAAAATTGCAGTATTTTAAAAACCCAGAGGCACCATAATTAGTTACTGTTCTATATATCTTGGAAAGTTTTATTAATTTTTTGGTGAAAAATGAAAAATATATATTTTTTACCACTTCAAAGCTATGTGAGTGCATCTTAACTTTTAAAATAATTGTAGTTATCTCACACAGGAATGACGTTTTTTTCTAGGGCAAGCACTTTGTGAAGAGCTATGATGAAAGTACCATATCCTGTACCTTTCCATATACACTGCAGAGGGGGATACAACACATCTAAAAAACCCACAAAATATTCATTTTTGCTTGGAAGAATAGTAGCATTTTTCAGTGTTTTCTTATTCTGAAATAGTATTTTCATGATACGATGTTAGTGAAGTTAATAACTGTTTTATTTGGATTCTGATGTTTCTGCGTCCTTCATTTCACTGTCACTTTCACACATTTCTGTTGGCCTTGTAGAAATCATATGGATAAAATGAGAATCAAGGAGAAAAATAAATGCAAGAAAGTAGATTTTTACTGTATATTGAGTTATTCTAATGACTTTCATTAACAAGACAAATTTCCATTAAATGAAAAAGCTGACAGTGAGAAACATTGGAGTGATCGGAAACTTCTCCATTTTCACAAATAATATTACAAACTAGTTCATAATTTTTTGCTCTGTGATTATTTTAATTAAAAAAATATATATGTGAAGTACACTTACTGTTTTGGTGAATGAG
The DNA here is from genome assembly GCA_016647715.1 of Pavo muticus. NCBI lineage: Eukaryota > Metazoa > Chordata > Aves > Galliformes > Phasianidae > Pavo > Pavo muticus. The sequence continues at coordinate 67,029 of JACDJE010000540.1, forward strand.
GTGAATATTTGAAACTGTAAGGACATCTGTATCTCTACCGTGTGTGCAGTGCTTTGAAGCTGTGAAGAACTGTAGTATCTTGCCACATCTACAGACAAGATAATGGAGAAGACAGAATAAGATAATTCATATATTATCACTCTAGCTCGTCTTCAGTACAAGATTCACTAAGCTGGAATCTATTATTTATGATATTTGTGTAGGCTATGGGTCAGTGCTTTCTGATTATATTACAAGCAATTTAGAGAGAGATGCATGATTCACTCTGAAAAGAAATAAAAATGTCAAACCAGTTGCTTCTAAGGCTTTTTGATCAATATCAGGCATCAAGACTGCAAGTATCATTCCTCTCAATATAATTTCTTTCTTTCTTATTCTGTGTAGTCAAATAAACACAAGCTTTGCTTCATCTCTTCTCGAAAGAGTTAAAAAACGGAAGCATCTGAAATTTAAATCAGATGTCTTTTAGGTTTATGATGGCATTTTAATAATCACTTCACTATCTCTCAGTATGTTGCTAGAAGTCACCAGTTCTATACTGCCTACAATATTTTCACATAAAGTTACTTTTTCACATGCTTTCTACTTGTCAGCCTTGTACATTCACAGCGCAAGTATATACTAAAGCCTTCAACAGATTATTAGAAATCTGCTCTCCTTATTTGCCTTCAATTTATCTTTATCTCTTCTGACACATTCAGGGGTTAATGTTGACAACTTTGGTGAAGATAATTGCTAAGTAGAGAATTATGTAAAACTAATAGAAAACTAATAAGCAGGAATTAATTCTAATTAATTCTAACACAGTTAGAATGCCCTTCTTTCTCTAGACATAAAACTTTATCTTTACACCAAATACAGGAAAACAGTCAAGTTTAATGTTTCCAATAAAAAATTGAATTGATAATAATTGATTTTATTAAAAACACTAGCAACTCCAGATTTCTTTTTCCTTCCTTTCTTCCCTGGAGCGGAAGGTTAGAGGAGCATTTACTTTTCCATTGAAATGAGTACACAAAACTATTTGTCTCTAAGCTTCTGGTAGTTTAGAGCTGCTGGAAATAAGATAGTACATTTTTCCAACATTGCTTTTATGGAACCTTCTGGTTTGTTATTTTTGCATTATTTTGATCTTATATTTTCATTTGTGTACACTTAACCAGGACATAAATTAGGTCAGCTTGCTTCCCGTTAAAAGCTGCTACATGAGTTGGAGCTCAGAGCGGCAGAGATTTACCCTCCCCATTATCTTTGATGGATGACTTCTCTATAGAACCAATGGTAAGCAGAGAGTTCTTTCCACTTGCAGGGTCTTCAGTTATTAGTTATAATTTGCATGAACCCTTCAGTAAAGGTTATCATTGTCTTCACAGATGCAGAAACATTGTATCCAAGTAATTGCCTATAAATAACAGCATAAGCATAAGACGCCATATTCTTTCTTGTAAATGTGGGCTGAACTGATTGTGCTGGAAGATATTCTGGAAGAATCTAAAAGTCAGGATATTAATTTTGTACCTCTCATGGGACAGACAGGTAGTTGTGTAAAAGGAGCTAGCAATGATCATTAACACAATTTCTCAGAGAAACTGCAAGTTTCTACAGGCTTGTTTAATACACAGTAAGCCTTTATCAAGACTTCACAAACAAGTGTTAAGATTCAAAGAGGAACAAACAAACTAAGCGAGCAAAATTTTACTGACTTTGCCTTGTTGGTTGAAATTCCTATTCTACAAGTATATATCTTTTAATATGAAGAGATATTTTGTCATGAGATTCTCAGCTGACCTTAATCTCCTCTAAACTTTGCTCAACTGTGTGAAGAAGAGCTCAGGAAAACTTAGTATACAATAGAAGAAAGTTTTGTTAAATATTGAGATTAACTTTCATAAATGCATACTATGCCCTCTATGCAAACAATTTACAATAACAAATAAGAATTATTTTCAAAGCAGGGTGTGTAAAGGAACAATTACTTATAGGTATTCAAATTATGTCTATTATTAATTTCAGTTGGGAGCACAAATAGGACAACTCTTCTCAAAAAGGCTGCAGGGCAAAACAGTGGGATGTTCAGAAAAGCACGTGCAGAAAGAAGCCTGTATGTTTGCTTTTTTAAGTCCTAAGTAACAATGTTGTTAAAATACTTCATCTGTAGAAAAGATGAAGGATTATATTCATAAGAACAGCCTGCTGACAGCAATTTCTGCTAAAAGATATCCAGATAATTTCCCTTTATTGTGGGCATTATAAAGAGGCAGACAACATCCTCGGGTGCTTCTATAGTACACACGGCAGTTCAATCAACAGCATTTTTCTTTTAGTAGAATAAATAAGCACAAAGATTCATCCAAATAGACAGAGACATAAGCTCTGACTCTGACAATCAGAATGAAACTTTTACTTGACAGGGAAAACAGAAATTTCTCAAGTGCTTACTACTTCAGATGCTCTCTAAAGGATATTGGTTTTATCAGTAAATTTACCTGTAAAGTATTTTTAATGAGTTACTCAAAAGATTTTTGTGCAAGAGAAGTTTAATACAAAAGCAATTTGTCTTAGTAATTTACATCTGTTTTCTACAGATCAAAGTTGAATTCACTTAAATATTTATTCAGCCTTCATTTTTCGTTTTGGCTAGAAATAAAGTGGGCTAAACTTATCTAAAATTCAACTTTACTTGAAATATCTATGTAAACTGTATGTAAATTCTAATATCTGATTACAAATAGTTCTCCAGATTAAACACTGGAAGGAAGCAGTGAAAAAAGAAAAAAGAATAAAAAGAAATGAATGGAATTTAGACAGAAAGAACTGCGGTAAGAAAATCAGCCCAGAGGAGATGTTCCTAGCTCCCAGGATGCTGTTCAGTTGACTCTCAAAGAAAACACTTAAATTTTTAATATTAATGCACATGCACAAATTGGGCCATCTGGAATAAAAGCAATAAGTTAATCAGCTCTTGGTTGCAACAGCTTTTTATCATATGCCATATGGAAACAATTATGCAAGCCTCATACAGTGGAACACCTAATACTCCAGTCATTCCATATCGTGAAAATGCATTCAGAATGTACTTCATGTCTTGTAGTAAAAATGTATACTTACACTTCACAGACTGGTCAAACACGAATGTAGTCTATGTGACATCTAGAAAAGGAGCTGAAATTGAAGGCATTCAAAAATATAATGTGGCATGCTCTTGTAAACATTCTATGATTTTCATTACACAAATGTGATAAACTTTAGAAAAGATAAACAGAAGTTTGTAATTGTTCTGAACTATCACCATAAGGATACAGCAATGGAATGTAAACTACTGCAATTACTTGATGTATTTCAATAAAAAAAAATGTTGTGTTTCACTAACACATAGTAATATTTAAAGAGAAAGGTAAAGAAATGTAAAGAGCATTACACTATTACTATTGACAACTCAAATGACAAAAACTTCTGGAATTAATCCACAACTCTAGCAAAAAGACATTACAGTTGTCATCATGACTCTGTGTTGGTGAAAACAATTTTAACTTCAAAATCATGAGGTGTTGTGGAAATAGAAGACCACAAAATTGCTTCTATAAAGTAGGTTCATCACATTTTAATCAGCACCAGACTACAAAGAACAGTGAAATTATGTGATTTTATTTTTTATTCTCTGTATATGTTGCAACAGACACAAAGTAAAAATAAATATACTGACTGACATAGGAGCTTTGTATCCTGTTCTGTTCTTTTTCCAGCCAGTTTGAGAAGAGACAGATCATTACTGTCTGAGTCAATTCAACATCTTAGTCCCTCTTTGGATGAAGAAAATCTCATTGAGATCAGATGGTTAAAATAGCACACAGCATTTCAGAGAAGGGTAGGAGATAGCTGAACTTGTTTCTGCTTTCAGCTAAGTATAATTCATAGGATTCTGACCAATCAAAACAGAGAAACTTTGCCTTGATGGTTTTATAAGAGGATTCTTCAGATGAAGAAGGGATCATCTACACAAACAGAAAAGATACAAAGCCTATAGCAATAACAGAATCTTTTCGAAAGCATTATTTATTAAACTCCAAAAGCAAATTTAAGCAAAATTGACAAGCTCAAATTATTTTATTTAATTTTATTTTTCAAATCATGGTGATACACTGAGTGCTGTAGATTTACATTATAGTTTAATTACAATAGATCAAAGGAGTTCCTCAGACTGAAACAAAATGAAAGTCATACAGATCATTCGCTAGCAGCTTAGCATACATAAACATGATTATAATTAAAGAAATAGACCCATTCAGATTCATGTTGGCCCATAGGAATTTTTTGAAACTTTACAGCTTCAAAATAGCAATTTTCCATGGTTAGGCACTGTCAGACCTTCAAATACATAAGTGTTGAATTTTGCTTAAGCTTTAACTGGTGTTATTAAATTGAAAAGACAAATAAATTTGTCTTTAACATTCAGCAATCCATACATCTGAATGGTGTAATATTTACCATGTTAGGTAGAAAATCTCTCCAGTTCAGTTTCAATACATTTGTAATAACAGTCAGTCAGCAGGGTTAGTTTTATATTCAGTATTATCCTAAGAAACTAATAAAGTGCAATTAACTTTCTTAAGCTGTGTCAGATAGAAACTGCAATGTTACTGAGGTATAATTAAGATATATCATTGTAATAAAGAGCCAGCAGTAAGCATAGTTTTATTTGATTACTTAGCGAAGTACATTTTTTTAATAATTTATCCTCTGAAGTAGTGTGCAGGTGAAACTCCTAAGATATTCTATAGTCTACCACCTGTTTTGTTGTTACAAACAGGGACTACTTGGGCAAAACATTTCCGACTTTTTAAAACTGCAAAAACGTGATTATAAGCAACCAGATCATATATTCTAGAGAAAATAAAATTACTACAGAATATGAGAATACGATCTGAGGTAAACTGGCAACTAGCTACATTTGCATACTTAGACATTTTAGAATTTGCCAAGCAGCTAATTAACATGAAGAATGAAATGAATGTATTTCTTGTCTAACAATGTAACAGCTGGAGTACCAATTCTAAAAAGAATATCTGTAATGAAACCCTTTGAATAAAGATGGCCAGATAGAAAAAGATCAGAATCTACACAGAGGTTTAAACAAGAAAGCATATTTGACCATTTGCTTGATATTAGATAAGAAACACCAAAAGATCAAAGATTCCAAAAGGTTATAAAATATCTGCCTTAAATGCCACTGAAAAATGCCGATTTCTAGCTGTCCATCAACTATATCTGGTTGTTAATAGGTTTACTCACATGTGAAAGATCTACTTGTGTGCCTTCACAAGTGTCTGCTCATTAGTATGAACATCCAGATACAATTTTTGCAGTCTGCACAAAAGATATGAGATATTTAGGCCACAGGGCCTAATCCTAAAATAAAAACAAAAACATATGTATAATTCAGACGTATTTATTTATATTAAAAATAATTTTATTTAGGCAAAATAAAGAAATAAATTAAATCTCTGAAAATTACTAATAGAGGTATAAATTTAATCTCTGGAGAGTTGCTATCATACTTATGACATTTAAAATACAACTAGCCCTGCACTCAAGTACCCCCAAACAAATCTCATCAAGCTGCTCTATTGACTTTTTTTCTCATCTTCAGATGAGGTTTGTCTCAGGAACCTCTTTCCATGTCATTAAAAATTATTGGGCACTATTACACTATTTTCATCCTAGTGGTTATCTAGCAGTTCCAGCTACTGGAGCCAATCAATACTCAATACTCAATACTCAATACTCAATACTCAATACTCAAGTTTCAATGAAATCTTGAAGTACTTTAATCTTCCCCATTAGAACTGGAAGTTGGTCACCTCTGTCTGTATTCCTCATCCATATCTGATGTTATTACTTAGAATTTCATCCTTACAGTGCTCATTCAATGCTAGTGAAGCCAAATACATACGAGATTTTTTAACTCAGGATAGTGTTGGCATCTGATCTCTAAGTTGGTTTCGTATACTGCAACAAGCATCTCTCACAGCAATCTATCTGTATGTTTTCTGACATCCACAACTTTCCCCTGCCTAACACAGTTCATATCTTAGTTTTACTTGGTCCTTGTGTCTTTCAATCTTTTAATTTCAGATAAAGAAACACCGCAGCATTTTCACTGTTTCTTACAATAAGGGCTTCACCTGCTTTTGCTTATTTTCCTACTTAAATTAAGACACATAGCACCTGGTCTAAATTTTTGATTTCTTACTTACCAGCTCTGGGATATAACCTCTTTTTATCACCCTTACACATCTCTGATCCTCATGAGGTCACATTTATCTCCAAGAAAAAAAGTGTCTAAAAGTAACATCCTCCTCTGATGCAAACAAACTCCTCAACCTGTACAAGTCTTCAGGAGCTTCACATCAAGAGAGAAGCCTTTCTTCTGCTTCTTTCTTATGCCACATTCATCTGCAAATCAAGCATAGATAGAATATCACCATTCTATGTTTTTCACTCATAGTGTATAAATTGGAGATATCTACTTGCTCATGTATCTCCCAGGCATTTTGTAAAAGCAAACCAAGAAGCCTTGTAAATACAACATTTATTATGATTATTACATTTTAAATCTGTATTACTTCTGAGACGTAATGTTTTGTAACCTGCATTAATGATCAATGTAATTTTGAAACTGAATAATGTAGGGTTCAGAATCTAACATGGCTTTATAGCCAGAGCAGCATAGACTTTGAACTTGACTATGAAAGTCAAATTAATTAGTTCTGCTTTACCCCTCATTTTATCTGCCAAGTAGAAATTGCTTGCTTAACTTTCATTCTATCCATGTAATTTCCACAGAGGTTCTTGGCTTCTAGCATCCTAACAGCCTACTCCAGATTTGATTCTACATATTACACATATCACCTGTAGTGGCTGAGCCTTTCCCATGTAATTGAGGTTTGACACAGTTTAACTTGAACAGATTTTATTTTTTTCATTACATTTCTCAACATAGATAGACAGCAGTGTGAATAAGCTATCTGATCCAATTTTACTCTAATAGTAAAGCTCAGTATGCTTTATTCCCTCATTATTTAAAACTTTTGTTGTTGTGCACTGTCTTCTGCTTATGCAAGTGTAACCCCTTTACAAAGACAAACTTGTCTGCAAAAGCAGAGCTGCTTTTATTAGAGAAGCAGCTTAGCCCTACTATCAATTCCATTGTACATATTATACACTAAGCAGACAAGATGACAAAAGACCTGAAGCCTGATCTGCTTGCACAGATATATTGATCATGATAAAATCAGATTCATCTAAGCATATTTTTAATTTGTAAGTTCTGTATGCCTATCAAAACAAACCTGCAAGGCTTCTCAGAGCACTAACAGCTTTAAATTACATCACATTGTGCTTTGTCCATAAATACACTTTCAGAGCCTCATTGCTAAGTTATGTAATCCCCTTAGCTATGCAGTCTAATTATTTTTCTTTGTAAATGAATTCCATCTCTGCCAAATTCTCTTGGGGAAAAAAAAAAAAAAAGAAAAGCAAGTTTCATAGATACTGGCAAAGAGACACTAGAATAATTTTTTGCCTATATTTATCTGCCACTACATATCTTGCCATTAGGAAAACTCTGGAGAGAACAAGAGGGATTGGGAGGAGAAAAGCAAAATAAATTTTGAAACAATCACAGGCTATAAGAAATATGTTTTATTTCTATTTATTTGTTAGCGAGCTCGTTTTAATGGAGTGAGCTATTTGAATTGTAATTAACTTACTGTATATTTATTGTTAATAAAGGTAACATGTTTTGTCAATGCTTTAAGAAACTAACAAAGAAATTGAGGATTATCTTAAACTTATACAGAGCTACTAAGCTGACTGTGTCTCTACTGAATGTCTCTGAATGGAGACATTCATTATCTTTCTCAAGTATTTTGATGTTACTGGGTTAAGCTGTATGTAGGAATTAGCCATTATATAGGTGTCAAATGTCAGCAACTATGATATCCTTGTTTGGGTGCATGACAGATAGCACTTCTCTAGAGAGAGCAATGTGCTTAGTCACAAAGAAGAATTTGTAGAGCACAAGATAAATTCAAAGGAAAGGACAAATCTTGAGTGGATTGAATAAATGGGCATATAAATAGAACAGTACACTGTAAGCACCCAGTTCCAGTTCTTTCATGCAAATATTTATGCAGCAGATCTGTCCAAGAACCAAAGGAACTAACCTTTCTCTACAGTGTGTGCTGGAGCAGCATAGAGTTGCAGAGACAGTGCACTAGCCCCAGCTCTCCCCATCACAATATGTGGTGAGAGGCTTCCAGGCACCATCACAGAAAGGTCTTCCACTGATGACTGCTCCATGCTGTTGGATGATCAATATGAGCTCTGCCTCATGCTAGGAGAGTTAGTTTAGCTAACTTTGAAAACACCTGCATCCACAGCCTGCCTAATTGCATTTATGGTTTTCAAAGCTCACACCAGACTTTCCGTGAGATTGTGTTTTCTGTTAGTGATCCACAGCATTTTCAAAAGAATAGCAAAACATCATACCCTACTTTGCTCCATATATGTAATGAAGGAAAACAGATAAGAAAGTACCAGTTATATCAAATGTAAATACCATTATCAGAAGCACATTCTTAACAGCATAAGAGACTATTCTGTGCATATGCATATATTATGCCTTGTATACCTAGCAGCACAATGATTAGGGTCACAAAACCAACTGTCCTAATACAGCATGTTCTACAATAGCTCATGCACAAACTTTTGTACTTGTTTTATTTATAATGTTAATGTTGGCCAGAACTCTGGCAATATTTTCTGCTTCTTTGGAAGCAGTAATACGCATTAGCTTAGCTCACCAGTTACAACGTAATTTTTCTCCTGAAGGACATCTTGCCCAGTAATGTAACACTTCTAAGTAAAACGGTGCAAAGTGACTAGTGACTCAGATATCCGCTCCCATTTTTCTCCTGAAAGCATCTGGAAAGTTATGCTTCCTTTATGAAGACACAAAACAGAAACAAAAAGAACCAACTTCAGCATGGTTGCTACATTCAGATCCCTTTCACATCAGTAATACTGATATATCATTGATAAAGAAGAGCAGATGAAGTCATCATTGTTAGTACCTTATCTTCAGCGAGGAAACAGTCCACTGTTAATTCCCTCTGGTTTTGCTCCTTGACTTCATTTATTTTGCACATACATGCAGACAATGACATAGCAATGTACATTAAAGGGTGTGGAAAATAAAAACTCTTTTCACAAACCACTGTCAATATCCTTACAAGTTTCCACAGAGAAAGTTCTGTAGTTGTTGTTCCTTGGTTTTTGTGTGTGTAAAGTTTTTTATGTTTTGTTCTGTTTTTTAATAAGGAGACAGTAACTTTGGTTGTAACTAATATATTTTAAGTATTAATAAACTTTTTTAATATATCAAGCAATATGATTTCCTTTCATGTATGTAGGTTGCTCCAGAAGAAATATCTCTTGTTTATTTGTATGGAAACTACAATAGATATAAACAGAACATGAACATTACTTGAGAGACCAAATTCACACTTAAAAAACACTATTTTTCAACAGACTCACAACCATTAGCTACGCATTTTTGCCAGTGATGAAGAAGAGCCTGCATGCTGCACTTGTAAAAATCTGCACCAGTGGAGGTGGACAACTGCTGCTGTTACCACTGCTGAAATGCACTACCCACTGTCTCACTGTGCTCACATCCACTCTTTGGTCTCCACACACACTCAGCAAACATCAGTGAATGTCAGTGGGTGCCATTTTTTCCTGTATTGAGGAATTCAATGACACACCTTTGCTTCATACACGCTTCCATATCAGATGCCATTTTGTCAGACTGCCCCTCTGCTGTCACCAGTCACATGGCAACAAAATGTAATGGAATATTGGGAGAAGGTTCAACTACTGGCATACCACCACCATCGGCCTCAGATGTCATGGGACAAAATAACAAAACTTCTGGAGTAGTCATCGTACTGTTTATATCAACCAGCTCACCACTTACAAGAATATTGTTCAAAGAAATTTTGAACAATATGTAGAATGAAGGAACTTAGTTTTCAGTTCAACTTAGAAAGCTCCAAAATTCATTATAGGAGAGTTTGTGCTCAGTTAAAAAATAACCCAATCTTTCTTTCTTCCTCTACCTTCACATGCCTTTGAAATAATTATATAGTGCCTATCCTCCTTAATTTAAGATGACAAATTGATAAAAACCATTCTCTTAACAGATAAAAAGCAGATAGAACAAAAGGTTGATCTTGCAAATAGACTCTTTAACCCTAAGACACAACTAAATAATCTTACAGTGACACTGGAAGGCCATCTCTGCTTCTCCTTATGGAATTCTATTAACTGTTTTTACTCTTTGAAAAAGCGGTTGTGGAACCCAGGCATCTTAATTCTGCAGTTCTCATAAGCATTACAGGCATTCTAAATCTAGGTCAACTTCTCTGATATACAAGAAGTATAACTTATGCAATAGGGTTGTTTTTTGTTATTGTTTTGTTGTTGTTTTTCTTTGTTGTTTTTTTTTTAATTATGTCATTGTCTGCTCTTACTTTTGCATAAAATGAAATATTTAACACACAATTTATACAAAATGGTACTGAAAATTTAGTTACATACAACTAAAGGGTTTTTTTCCATGCTATCTCAAGGAATATTTTCAAAGAATAGAAAAGAAAAACCAGTTAACACATTATCATCTACAAATTACAAACAAAAGACAGGACTAATACAACACTAGTATAGTAGTGACTCTGTATAGTCCACAAAACTAAGGGATTACTGAAGTCTTAGTTTCATCAGAGTTAGTAGTAATTCAAAAGCAAATTTTTATTCACATTGTCATTTGTATCTGAAAAGACACTACCTATGTACAACAACAAATGGGCCAGGGTATTAAAGCAGCAATACTAGTTTCAGAAAGGAAAAAAAGGAAAAATACAAGTTCAACAGCAGAACACTTTGTAGTTAAGCATGCTTATTTTCACTCATATTCCACGTAAACTCTCAGAAATGAGATACTTCAAAGTGCTAGAAATGTAAATCTTAGGTTTTTTAGCACTCATTTCTAAAAGCATTCAGAAATGAGAAGAAGTGTTTCAATTTGTCAGTCTCAAATACCTGGAAATTTTGAAGCATGTCCCTACAGGCTGGATTTTTTTTCTATGCTACAGTTGAAAATAGTTCTTTCCTCTCTCATAATGCTTATATTCCTTAAGAATTATAAATATAAGGAGACACGAAGACACTCACAGAGACAAAGAAGAATTTACACTTCTTCCATAGTCTAGGAGATTTGTTTACACAGTCTTAAACATTATATGCATCAAAACAAAAATAAATAACGTGAAAAATATTAATGATGCATCAGATGGTCATATATGTAACTTTTAGCAACAAGAAGAATGAAAAAGACAAAAAGTATGGGGAAAAATTGTTCTTACACATTAGTTTTCAATTATCTGGCATCAGTTATTAACTTCAAAAAACAAAACCACAAAAAAACAATTCTACTACTCTTAAAAGAGAAAGGGTCATACCTCAGAAAATTGTAATCTTTAATGATCATTTTAGACTTGAGAAAAAAGCTAAAAATGCATGGAAATTACTGTAAAAGAATTGCCAAAAATGTTGAGCAGTATCCACTACCCAGAAACATCACATAACAAAATGATGCTATGTTCTTCCTTCTAATCCTAGTCACATAATTTCTCAAAGTTTGTGCAATTAATTATGATCAACTTGACACAAATATCTCCATGCATTTGTGTTGAATAATCATTACTGGACAGTTTACAATATTTTGATATTACATTAATGAAGACATAATTTTGACCTTCAACTATTTTCTATAGNTGAAAAGAGAAGGAAGCATATTAAAATTCATAAATATATACATATTTTTAAAGGAAAACTATGACAAATAGAAGAACTAAAAAAGTTATGTGTAAGAAAGAAATGCAATTATTCATTAGGGAGACAATGACTATCTGAAACATCTCTTAAAATAAAGTTCTGTCTCTTACTTGCTTGTGATCATTCATTAGGATTTTGCTTCTGTATGTGATTGAAGTAGTGTCATAATCAAGAATGAACTTTGGAAAAGAATCTGATTAAATTAATGTACAAAACCTTTACCTCTTTTCCCAGTTTACTACCTTTCATATGAACAGCATTTCTATGCCTGTGTTTTGAGGAGAAATAAATACGCTAACATCTATTGAACAAGAAAGTATCTAATAGAAGCTTGTATTGATGTAACCTAAATTGCTTGTCAGTGATCAAAACAAAAAACACTGAGATGTTCATGAATTGTACAAGACTCCAAATATTGGCCGTTCACTAGGATTTTGACTTATCTTCCATGCTCACTTAGAGAACAGCTATTTTTCTACTGTGAATGAATGAACTTAAAGGAAGGTACACATTTGTGTTTAGCCTTTACAGTTTGCAAGTTCTTCATGGATTCCTGTCTGCTGTAATTTGAGATACACATTTATTGGGAAATATGAGAGTCTTCTATACTTCTTTTGCTTCTAGACACATTTTAATAGCTCCAGTGTTTGTCTCGAGTTATATTATGCCATAAATAGTCCTTTCTTCTCACCTTGATATTACCATTGTTTATCACTGTTTATCATACACTTTTAATTTTAAAGATACAAATGAACTCCTAAGGAATAATTAAATTAAACAAAAGGTTAAATTTAATTTTAAGAGTCAGGATCTAAATAACTCTTAGGAACAAAATCAAACTCATTATCTAAGCATTAACGCTGTTCTAAGATTGGACTGGCAATGCAGAACCTTGATTTCTATTTCACATATTGCCATTCACTCCGTCAGAGACAGGTTACAGGAAGAAAATAGTTGAAAAACAAACAAACAAACAACAACAATAACAACAACAAAAAAAACCAAGCTACTAATTTTCTATTTTACAGAAGCATGATGGAGTGTTAATGACTGATGCTTACACTGTATTTATTTCCAGAGAGAATTTTCCAGTATCTTAACACACAGAATTTTTCATTTACTTTATTCTAAGGCAAATTTTAATGTCATTTATAGGTATCTTAAGTAGAAATCTTAAATGTCTACATTTTAATTTTAATTAATAAATGCAAACGTACAGAAATTGTATTTTCAGTGGCAACAAAAAGTTACTAAGTTAGTACACATTTTTATTAATATTCTACAGTGCAGTAATTACAGTTCTGTAGTCTATAATTATACCTACAACCTTTCCTAAGAGTAGGAGTTAATTTTAAAGACTGTAGAAGGATGTTCAAATATTAAGAATTGTAAGTAAATAATGGGCTTTGGAGGAGAAGAAAACACCTTCAAAGACAGAATTTAAAATGGCAAAATACCAGCAAGAACTACGGACACTTAAGAAAAAGCATATATTGCCTTTACCATTTCTAGTCAGAAAACACGTTAGTCTCTATAGTATTAATTGTGACTTTACCAACTCAGTCCTGAATACTGATTGTTGTTTTTATGGTGTTTACTGGTCAAGGCAGAATAAGTCAGAAATTTCGCTGTGTGACTGCATCTATCTTCCCATTGCATTTTTCTGTTTTAAAATTTCTATAAATATTAGGTTTAACATTAAATATATATGCATACATATATTAATAGTAGAAAATACTATTTTCAGACAATCACATTGAAAAAAACACATTTCAAATCAAATTACAGCATTCATTAGACAAAAAAGCCATGGTGCATTATTTAATGTCTACATATGGTTGGATACAAAATGCAATAAAGTATAAATAATAACACTATAGATCTTTAACTGAAGACATCACTTTGCTACAGGCATAGCAAAGAGGACTGAAAGAGTTGAAGAGAAGACAGATTAATATTTTGATTTTGTATGCTTGTAGTAGAATCTTCATATACTGCATTGTCACAGTGTTTATTAGTAGCAGTTGCACATCTAATGTCACCCTTGAACTTAAACGTAACATATTTATTACAGGTCATACCTGCTGGTTTTTTTATTAAAATCAAAGGTTCGAAAAAGTTCCTTTTCTAAAACTGGATTTGTACATTAACAGTTATTGAGACTATTTTGATGGGAATAAAGAAACCCTTCTTATCAATGTAGCCTTCCTCTGTCGTCTTGAACAAAGGAGGAGGTTTAGACTAATCTGAGTAAACAGAAATTTTAGAATATATATTGATTTTCTTCCTTTATAATGCTCCCATAAATCATAACCATCATGTGCCATGCCTACGTGCTCTTGATTCTGCTAGCTATAATCTAACCTTATCATTCAAGAAAAAAATGTTTTTGTTGTTTTGTTATTTTCTTAGTTATCCATATTCCTCTACTCACCCAGAAATGGATACAACCCTGCAAGGCCCCCCAGGGTGGTAGCACCTCAAGGTCATTTGTATACACTGAGAAAGAGCAGGATTTGTAGGCACTTTTAGATGTCTATGCATGTTTTCAGTTGGCATTGTAAAAAAAGACAATTAAAAATACTTTTATATACACTTTTTGTAAAATGATACTCAAACCCTTGCACACCATGGACAGAACAAAATAATCTATGAAACAGTACCCAAAATCATTGCATATTATTTCTTTTGGTCTGTACTACACTGCTGTACAACTATTAGAGGGATTTAATCTTTGTATTCTCACGATATTCTGTTGTTCAGATATAATGATAATTTTCAGCTCTGTTTTGGGCATATAGCAACCTTCCTTGTGCTAACATATCTTCTGCTTAATAAAGTAAAAACATGAAATGGCAGTTCTCTAGCAAGAGAATTAGACTCAGTAATGTGGGGGCTAGACTGAACACTTAGTAGCCTTACTGGAGAGAATGCATTTGTTCAGTAGATTTATGAGTAGAAAATAAGGAAGACCAGGACATATTAAACCAAGAGCAGATTTAGAACACAACTTCATGAAACAGTTTTTATCCCATGACCAAAGTTATTTTCTTTCAGAAAAAAATAACCAACATTAATCATTCCTTTTTTCCTTCTTCCCAAAAGCCAGTGCAATTGCTGACATACCCTTCTTCTTAGCCTGCCACTGGTACTGGAAGCTTCATTTGTTGTAGCCAGAATTGCAGTTTATCTTGCCTGCAGGTACACTGGGCAAACAGCTTTGCCCTTGGATCATGTACCTCAGTTTATTCACTAACATCCTTTACAGTTCTGGAGGAATCCGCCAAATCAAAGGCTTATCACTGAAACTCATCTCTATTGAATAATAGCAGTTTGACACCTTTCTTCTCACCAACTTTGAATTCTTTAATGGAAATATCATGACATTATCCAAAAGCATTCACTAGCTGAGCTGAATTAAGTAGACAGAAGTCAAAGACAGCAACCCCACAGGAATTTGAACAGAGAAAAGCTTTCTAATTTATGCAGAGATTAAAGCAGGAGATGCTGGCAAGTCAAATTGACCAAAACAATTAGGATTTGATTTTATTCTATTCTGCAGAAGTGCCATTACCTTTTCATCAGGCTACTGTGATGTTCAGTAGAATATTTCTTTTTATTTTATCCTCAGAATAACAATTGTTGCATTATGAGTTGCTTAAATATTCATTCAGGCTTGAGAGCCAGGAAAAGTCCCTAGACCAAAACTAAAATCTGATGAAGCTCTTTTCATTTTTATGGTGGTACAATCAAAGACGTAGAGGAAAAAAAATCAACCAGCTGACTGCTAAAGTAGGGCAGAACCACAGCACGAGTCTACACGGATCTAACAGAGGAAGAACAAAAGAAATAGGGACATAGTGAAAAATAATTATCTCTGAGTTGTTTATGTTGTTGATTCATTTACGAAAAAGGCTGCAGATGCTAGGTGAAAAACATTTTCTTACTAATTATAGATTATTAAACCAAATGGCATATGTTATACTATCCTATGCAACACAGATTATCTTAACCTCAAAAACATCTTTTTAGAAGGAGATTAGAGAGGCACCCTTTATTTAATATTTCAGGCTCATGTCTCCATTGCCTAATGTCTTTTGTAGTCATCTGCTTTAGCCAAGCCTGATGTGCCACTATACAGATTCAGTAGCATTTTGAACTCACTCTTCACTGATAAAAAGAAAAACAAAAACCTGTACAAGCTGTTGGGAAAAGACAATGAGAACGTTTATGTGTAAAAAAAAAAAAAAAAGATAAAAAGACAGGTCACACATTCAGCACTATTTCTTTTCTGAAATAAATGAGCTATTTTTATTACTAAAATGTTTTGATTATCAATCCAGCTTCTGTCTACGTCTGTGTACATAAGTTCCGTCTGATAAACTTGTGGTACATTCCAACTTGCACAAAATATATTTGCACATACAAAATATATGTTGAAATAAGGAACAAATTCAAGCCATTCATGAATCTCATATCCCTTTCCAGTTTTCTTTATCTAACCAGAACTGCTTGCTGATAACACACACACACACACAAATCAGACAAGTGGGCAATTCCAGAATATTACTGAGCAATCCACAACATGAGATATAGGAAGCAATCTGGAGAATCCAAGACCTGCTGAAGAAAATGGTACTGCATTTCTGTATCCCTATGTCTTTCCTCATTATCAAAGGGGAAGGGGAAAGGCAAAGAGGAAAAAAAACAGAGAATCAAAAATGTCTGAGAAGAAGTGACAATCTATTTTACACTACAGAAACAGATTTACTGATATGAGCAAGTGCTTATATGGACTAGAGAGAGAAAATATCTTATTTCACAGTGTGAGGTACTAAACTTGCACTAATTACATTTTTTTTTTTCAAACATCTCGAATGAAATATTAGATATCTGAAAAAAGAAATCTGTATTAAAGGAGTATTACATTTGAAAATCAAACATTGAAATTTCAGAAAAAAAGAAGAAATTATGCTGTTGGTGCTCGACCATTTTCAGTGTAAGTTTCATGAAATATTTTGTGATTTAAAATGTAAAATAGGTTGCTATTTTTGTCCACCAGTACTGACTTTGTAAGACAAGAAGAACTGAATAAATACTTATTAACAAAATGCAGAAGATGCTCTTCTGAAAAAAAAGTCTGTGATCATAACTTGAAAGAAAACACATAAAATACACTTAAAAGCCTCCACCACAACCAGCAAACACTCACATAGAAGAGTGTAGGCATTTAGGAATCTATGTTACCAGGACTACGTGACTCAGTCAGAAAGTCTCAAATGAAACTGTTCCTGAAAGTAGTATAAAGTGCTAAAATTCAAGTTGCACTCAATTTAAATTTTGTAATTTATTAGCTTTAGGGAACTTTATTTCCCACTCTCACTTCTTAAAACATATTCCAGCCATTACATTTTGAAAGCATTCAGATAACATGGTGTATTTGATGAATTCATTTACAGAAGTCTATAGAAGGCTAAATGAACTGAAGACATGAGTTTGTTCAGGGTGCATCCGTAAATTAGCAAAAATTATACTGAGGGTTTCAAATCCATATGAGTTTAATCTAAAATCAAAGATACGCCCTTTCCCACTGATAACATACACTGCAGTCTACATCTTTTGTACACACATGTATACTCCAGCTATCCTGGGAGCAAAACCTTCATTATATCTGTAGATTGGCATTTGCAATAAACATAAAATTAGTTGGGTATTTGACCTTGTTTTTGTGAAACTAATGCATTAGTCTGGTTTGATGGAACTGGTTGCAATTCTAACTGAGGTGTTCATCAGATATTTTTGATGAAATTTTACTCATTCTGTACTTCATCCTTGAGAACAGTTGCTCCCAAATGTGAGTACTGCCAAAAAGCAATGACAAGAATAAGGAGTGATTGTGAAGCACAGGGCATCTCTCTCTGGTAAAATAGGTATTATAAAGGTCTAGAAAAGAGACATGATAAAAATTCTGAGCTGAATATCTGATTGGAACTCTATACATTCCATCTGAGAATTTGAACGTAGTGTATTTATGTTGTCTGAAAATGGAGTCACAAGTACATAAAAAAATGATTTTTTCAGCAACCTTGAAACTTATTCTCAAATTCCTTTATGAAAATAGAAAGTAAAGCTGCATATTTTCCACTGTTTACGTAATTGTGTTTACCCAATGTATCAAAATGCATAAAATTGTTTCTCATCACTTGAGCTTATCATAATTTAAATTTCATTTTGAATGCTGTTATAATTTGAAACAGCACAGATAATTTGATTTTCACCTAAAGGGTGAATGCTTAACTCATTTAAGTGAGTGGTCAAATTCACCAAGAATGCTAAATCTGTGAGCCATGTTTAATCTTTATGTCATTACACAAATTTTCCTTTTCAGTCCATAAAAGACTTTTTTTCATTTTGCAAATCAGATCTTTTTAACATTTTATGCTGACTTAGATACCTTCCTACAGAAAAAGAAACGATGACCCCATAATCAGCATTTCTTTTGAAAAGAAATTTGGTTGAGATGCCAGAATTTTTTTCAGTACTGCTATTTTGCCTTTATGAAGCATTCCTTGATATGCATCAAATAAGGCAGCATGTTTTTGTATATTATATCTTTTCAAATTGTAATCTTTGAAAAGTGACACAATTTACTTACAAATTAAGCATAGTGCCATATTATTTTTGTTGACAAAAAAAATTACTCAACTATTCGTTTTTCACTGAACACTCTTCATCCACAGTTTTTTTTTTTGGAGAGTTCTGTTTTCTTTTGAGATGACATTAGATAGGTTAAAATATTGTTATCGATAATCACTGCTTCTTACTTAACATGTGGCACAAGCACATATAACATGTAATACATGTAGGTTTTGATTTAACTGAGTGCATGTGGAAGGTGCGAGAGGTGGAGATATCACTGTACTGAGCCCTCCCTTGTCCTGGTTTCAGCTGAGACAGTGCTAATGGCAAACCAGTGTTTTGGTTGTTGTTGAGTGATGAGTGTGCACATGCAGCCAGGCTACTCAGTGGAGAAGAGCTGCTGCCATGACAGCACAGGGCAGAGGGTGGCCACAGTGCAAGTTGAGCTGGGCAGAGGGCTGGACATGCTTGATATACTATCTGGGGGCAGGGCAGTGCCGCGGAGCCTTATATCTCGCCCCATTGCTTCCAATTCCATGTGCTGCTCTCATCTGTTTGCCCAGCGTTTTCGTACTTTTATATCCTCTAAACGGGACCAATGGAAAAAAATATAACAGACTTCAAACTATTTAGAGCTTATTTACAAATAAAAGTTACAATGAGGTATCAGTCACAAAAATAAAACAGACTTCTTGTCATGATATCAGTAAATATAAAAACTGGAAATGAAATTTAGAGAATTTATTACCTAATGAAAATCCGAGTCTCTCCCACTGAAATTTTTACTTTTCTGATGGGGAGGTATCTCATATCGTAAGTACAATCTCGCCATAAAAGCACTACTGTGAAGAGGCTGCATAGCAGGATTAGTAGTATTCATAGTTAGGCACTCAATTTCAGCATCTATGTTGCTTCTCTATCATTAGCATTGGCCAAACCTGGAAAGCAGGAGAGTAACTCATGTATTGAAATATTTCATAATTTCAGGTGGCTTGTATTTGAATATTATTTTCCACGTTAGTACTGTTCTAGTACTATATAGAATAGAATTTATAGGAAAATTCCATGGTAGAAATAAAATTTGAAGAAATTTTATACTTCTTAATTCTAACAAAAATTTTGCTATCATTTTTAGGTTGTTCAAAATCCCCCACCCTTAAACTGGAAAAAATTTGCAATTCGCAATTGTTTTTATAAGTTTCCCCACAACTTGAAAGGAAAAGATACAAATAATGTGTTTTTTGCCTATTATCTTTGCCTTTACACGGCTAAAAATTTCATCGTGTCCCATAGAAATAATCATGTTAAATGAAAATACTATTTCCCCTGCTAGCTTCTCCTGAAGGCTTTCTGCAGCTGCTAAGAAAACATTACAGCTTATCAGCTGCAGTATGTCCAGGTCATATAAGGAAGATGAAGTAGACGGAATTTCAAAATGATGAAAGAAAGCAAAAAACTGTTAGCATTGCTGTGAAAACATGAACTCAATAGCTAGGTACCAAGAGGGCTTTCCTATGACTGTGTTTCTGTACTAAGATAAACTTGTCTCTTAGGTAAAATAGAACAGTCTATGCAGTAGCAACTCTAGTTTGATTGATGAGCATTCATACAATAGATTACATCTTTTCATATAAGGAGAGGAACCATACACTTTCAGCATAAATATGCAGAACAACAGTTCATTGTGTATAGGTGTCTATTATCTGTTGCCAAGAGCTCCATCTCTGATAAAAAAAAGAAAAGATAGCTGAACTCCATATACAACGATAGATCATAAAAATCCTACAGGATATTTTATAAAATACGAACAATTCTAGTATTCCATCACTTCCTTTCCTATGGTTAGTGAAGATTTTAATTCTTCTAGAGTATCAGTGAAGTGTTCTGGGTACAGAGATGGAAGGTAGGAAGGAGAAAAAGTTTCAATATTTACATTTAGAAGGAGACCTAGAAATCTGTCTATTATCAGAAAGGACAAGAATTGTTTAGAGGGAGCTATGAGGAAAAGCAAACTATACATCACCCTTTTATCTCTTAAACAAAGAGAGAGAAGAAGAACATGTTGTAATGGCAGGAAGATATCCATGTATGGTTTTCTAGGTGATTAAACAGTGAAAAACCTAAAAAGAAAAAAAAAAAAAGAAAAGAAAAGAGAGAAATAGATAACAGTAAAAGATACAGAATGTGAAATAGAATTAAAATCAGCAATCTACTAATAAACATCTTGAACAAGTGAATTAAAATGTTGTAAAGTAAGAGGTAGGGTATTTTCCAGATCAAAAAAACATTTCAATTACACTCCTCAAAATAAAGCAGAGTACAGAGATTCTAAATTCTATTGCTAATGTTATGTGGCACATTTTCTGGGTGACTGGAGACATTAACTTCTTTTCTCTAATTAGGTGTCCATTTGTAAAGCACAAACATAGTAAATGCTGTCAATCTCAGACATATCTTGAGGAATGTTTAATGTCTAATTGCTTCTCTGTATATTTTAAATACTGCATTTAATATTAAGCTGAATTATTTAAAACAAAAATAGCATTGTGAAAAAACTTTCACAATGTAATTCTAAGGAAAAAAATTTTCAACTGAACCATGGGAGATCAGTGAACTATGAAGTCACTTTAAGGCAAATAACTAAACCAGTAAAAGAATATTGATCACTTAACATATTGGTATGCCTAATAGGTATATTTCTGGTTGGTTCTTAACACAACTTCAGTGTAATATTAAAACAATCAGGAAATGTTTCAACTTTTGAAATTCTGTTACATAATTTATAATAATTTTGAGCTGGAGCACCTCTCCTATGAAGAAAGGTTGTTTAGCCTGGAAAAGAGAAGGCTCTGGGGAGACCTCATCATGGCCTTTCATTACTTGAAGGGAGCACATAAACAGGAGGGGCAACAACTGTTTACAACAGTGGATAGTGTGAGGACAAAGGGGAATGGTTTTAAACTGAAAGAGGAGAGGTTTAGGTTAGATATTAAGAGGAAGTTTTTCACACAGAGGGTGGTGACATGCTGGAACAGGTTGCCCAAGGAGGTTGTGGATGACCCATCCCTGGAGGCATTCAAGGCCAGGCTGGATGTGGCTCTGGGCAGCCTGGTCTAGTGGTTGGTGACCCTGCACATAGCAGGGGGGTTGAAACTAGATGATCATTATGGTGCTTTTCAACCCAGGCCATTCTGTGATCCTATGATTCTATGGTAATTTCTTACATTTCAAACTATTCTAGGATACCAAAGACTGGCTCAGACTCTTCAATCATATACTTATTGAAAGTCTACAATAGTCAGTAGTAGAAAGACTACATCAGAGATCTGAAATGACAAAGAAAGGTACATGGGACTTGAAATTAATACCTAAAATCAACATATTGTGTATGCAAGCTGTCTTCATGTAATATAGAATGTAGTCAGAACACGAGTTGTTCTAGCTGTTATGGTTTTATGATTTTTTGTTATCAGTATTCCACATCATAACATCATGTAATGCACTGAGAGTTGAAGAGTGAATGTTCCAGTTCTGGGTACCTGGTTCTCAGAAGAGAAGAACTACATGCTACATACCCCAGAGGACTTTGCGTTGTTCTGTTTCTGTTTTCTGTTCAGAGGGAAAGATAAAACTGTTCGCATATCACGAGACGTCCCCATTTTTCCCCTTCTGCTCAGCCCAGCTAGACGTCTCACCTCAGCATTATAGTAAGGTTTTCAGACACTCTCTCTCATTTTATTTATTATCTTCAGTTCTAATCATATTGTATATTGTATTATAGTGTGTTATTTTGCATTCCGATATCTTAGTAAATTTGTTTCTCCTCAGATCATTGCCTCTGTTTTGTTGTTAGGCCCATCTCTCTACCCTTTTCCCCTTTCTCTTCTTTTCCCTTTCCTGGGGCATGGGTCCATGAGTCCCCCTCACCCTGCTAGTCATGGAACTGGGCCAAACCAGCCTGTAAACCGTTGACACTAGCCATTGCCTCTTTTAATAGTCTATTCACCCAAGAACACTATCTAAAAGATACATCATGAGCGTAAACCTGTAGGATCATGACTGCTCCTTTCACCATCTCTTCTCTGGGCCTGACTCCCAACAAAGACAATTTCTGACCCTTCATTTCCATGAACTAAAATTATGTCCTGGCAAGAAAGTTGTGGTGAGGTGGGGGTTGAGCTCTTCTCCCAGGTAATAGCAATAGAATTAGAAGGAATGTCCTCAAGTTGTGCCAGAGGAGGTTCAGGTTGGATATTAGGAAAAATTTCTTCTAAGAAAGAGTGGTCAGGTGCTGGAACAGGATGCCCAGAGAACTGGTGGAGTCACCATCCTTGAAGGTGCTTAAGGAAAGGGTAGATGTAATACTTACGGGCATGATTTATTGGGCAATATTGGCGGTAGGTGGACAATTGGACTAGATGATCTTTGAAGTCTTTTCCAACCTAATTCCCCATATTTGTCAGCTCATGCTGAGTGATTTTTAAGGAAATTATTTTCAGGTATAAAGTGTAGCTTTAATACGGTTTGATTTCTTTTCTTTAAACATTTTTTTAGTGTTAAACTACGTGCAACAAATGTCACTGAATGATTCTTAATAGTAAACTACCAGCAAAGAGGTCATATGCAATGCATTTCTTTTCGATGACAAATACAACATATTGCATCACAACTTTGTTCATGTCTGACTAATATAAAAATAGACTCCTCTGAGTAGCAATGCAGATCATAAACCTAATTCAAGTTTTTCTTAATTTAAGATCCTTTCAGATGACCCAACTGATGGTCTTGATTTTCACCATTAGGAGCACAGACACTAGAAGGCAACACTAGAGATGGCTCAGGCTCAGCAGTTGGAATATGCCCAAAATCATGGCTCTCCTACTTGAGCATTGGCATAGCTCCATGTGTGTCCATGTTGTATCCAGAACCAGTTCCTAATTGTATAAACATTCTTTTGTAATCTTTTTCTTTTTTTCACATGGTTACTCCAAAAGACTACTGGTGTGTCATCATATCGATTTTAATCTGAATTTGGCTTCAGGCACTATATCTTATTTTCAAAATTCATTATAAATAATGATTTGTTTGAGTGTGCATTGCTTGTGCTTTGTGAAAGATAGAGTTAATGGGACTTGCAGCTATTTCAGTTCTTAACATCTCCCTTATCCTGGGGGTATCTCTCCTCCGGCCATCACAATAAAGAGGACTTTTGGTCCTCACAGGGCACTGCTCTTGTAAAAAGGAAGCTATTGATGAAGATCATGTTGCAAAAATTCACAAAGCACCTATCATAACATCCATGCCTATTTTTTGAAACTGAAAAGTAAACGAAGAAAACATTTTTTCACATTTGAAGACTGACTACCAGTTTACTTTTTTCAGCTTTGCTATTATTGTTGAACAATTATCTTCAGTATTGCATACAAGCACTATAATTTTATAAGAGGTTTGAGCGAGCTTTAAATAAGAGAGACAACACAAACAAAATTTGCATGTTTCATCCAAGACAGCCTTTTACTTCTTGTCATCTTTCCCATAGTAACAAGCAGAATTATCTTATCAGGGTTCACTTGGTTCCTGCTAGAAAGCCACAATGTTTTCCGATCAGAGACCCTATAGACCCAGGTTTCCCAATCTTGATTGCATGCGGAGTTTTTTGCATTTGAAATCTATGAAATTTGTCACCAGTGAAAACGAAGATGGAATGTAGTTGAGTTTAAAATATCAGCTACTGAAATGTCACAGTTTCTTGTTGTTTTTTTTTTTTTTTCACCTACCCGGATAGACTAAGGAAAGGAGCAGTATTCAAAAACAGATTGAGAAATCTTCAAGTATGCTAAATTAACAGTTTCACATCAGAATTTAGGATTGTCATGAGTAAGCCACAGTTTTCTAAATATATATTTTATATTTTTATATACATTTATGAATAGTTCATACAGACTATAAAGCTGTGAATATAACCTACATTGCAGTTCCTTCAGTTTCTTTATTAAAAAAGTTAAAAGAATACATACCTCTTCTTATTAGTTAATTATTCACAAATATTATATTACAACACAAAACAAAATACATAAATCAGCTCACCATTCAGTGTCACAGTGTCACAGAATAGTAATGTCATTAATTTTCATTTGTTAACACCCTTAATTTAAATGCTAACGTACTGAGCTCTATGTATAATAAAAAAAAAGCAAGCAAAAAATACATCATTTTTTTTTTCCCTCTCAAACTGCACTATTTCAAAATACTTCAGGGCTAAGAAAATAGACTTCACACTGCTAAAAATTTAGTCACTAACCAATTTTGTTGCCTTTCTTCAGGCATATTTCAGTAGTTTAATACAGCCATCGCACAACACAGTTAGCCAAGGTGGGATTTATATGACCCAAAAGGAAATCTTTCTATCTTGAGATAGAACAGTAGTCAAGGGGTAAAACAATCAAAAGGATGGGGGGAAAAATGCAGAAAAAGTCATTTCAAGAAGTAATATTTTAAAGAAAACAAGGCAGAACTAGTTCAATATCTTCAACTGTTTTCCAGCTTGTTTATACAGAATTAATAGACTGTCCATTACTACCCATCCATCCATCTATATACATGGACCTGAGTAGAATAGACTCTGTGTGAAATGATAAAAATCAAGCAAATTATTAGTTAAGAAAATGTAAACTTGTAGTGATACTCTCTACTCTCTTCTTAGAGCTAGATTTTTATTCATCACTTTTCAGTCATATCAGTTCCATACTGCAACCTGATTTCATTCTTGACTGAGGCTACTGCTGATGTTACAACCATCAGAGATATCTGAAAAACACTGCCATATTACAACAAAACAAAAGGCTCCTGATAAATTTTCAAAATTAATTTCCAAGATATAAATATTTGTTGTGATGGGTATATATACTCTTGATAGAAGTAGCATTTTGAGGTACCATGTTTAGCTACTAGAGGCATGGAAACTGAAAAAATCAAGTTTTGAATTTTCATTCAAATATAATAATTTTCCTTTTTTGTGTTTTTAATTATGTTCCTACCCTTTACATTTTTACAAAGCCATAATCAATTGTTTGGATCTGATCACGCTGAGCAGTGCACATATAGTATTTACTGTTCTGTAACACACCTATCTGAGAGTTAACAGTGGTTTGAACTAACTTAACCATAGATGCTCTTGTGAAGTTTCAACAAAAAAAAATCTAATTGCATGCATTCCTCCAGCATATATTACTTAACATTATGGATATAGCTCATGTAATACAATACTAAGCCTGCTCCTTTAAGCTCTTTCCCAATGAATAATTTATTTTCAGTATTTTATGATTAACTGCAGCACCCAACCAGAGAATATAACTTCAGCTTACACAGATGTCTGAGATAAATCTATTACATTTCTCGCAAATTCTTTATCTGTTTTGCTTTATCTCATAGTGTTGTTTTCACAATACTGGCATCAGTGCTTCTTCTATCTAGGTTAAATATCATGGAATATGGAGGAAATATTAATGGTTGCAACAACAATAGAAGTGAAATAATTTGCCATGTTTTGGAGCTGCATTATAATGCACAATAGGCTTTTTAATAACTTGAAATGGAACTGATTTATTAATCTCTAAAATGATATCTGAAACGAACTTAGGCTGGTTAAAAAAAAAATGGCAAATAATGTATCTTTCACATTGTCGGTGGCAGTGATATACTATGTTGTCTGCAACGCTAAAAATACATCATAAATCCCTCAAACAGAAGCCTTATTATGTTCATCCATCTCCTCCCTATGAGCCAACAATTTCTTCTTTCATAAGCTTTATTTTATAAAAAGGAACTCATTACATAAATAAAATGCAGGGTAAATTCAGTGATCTTACATTAACCTAATGAGTACTTTATCTAAGGAATGCATACTGGAGATACCCTGTGGCTATGTCATTGTTAAAGCCTATTTATCGAGTGACAGTGGGCAAGCTCTTTTCGTGGAAGATAAAATGATACAGAGCTCTTTATAAACCCACAATGACTGATAGGTTGCTGCTTCTGTAAAATGTATTGTATAGTCCATTAAATAATATAGATTGGAAAGAAAGATCTCTCAACAGTTTGCAAATGAGCATAACTATAGGGGGGTCGTTTATTGAGTTGAGACAATATGAAGTAATTAGAAGAGAAGAGCAAATGGAACCTTAATGGACAATTAATACCCGTGTAATGAGGCTCTTCTTTCAGTCAGCTGACAATGAAGTGAGACACTGAGATAATTTGAGTCCATATTTGTTGTCTTCAAAGTACCCTATCCACTGTTTAGCACACTGTAGTGGGGGGATGTGCTTTGACACACAGAAAACTCCCACCACTTTGTTTGTGAAGATAACTTCATCAGCCTTCAGAAGAACAACTCCAAAATTAATCTCTTAACCCTTTTTTTTTTTTTTTTTT
>JACDJE010000540.1:94187-136958 GCA_016647715.1 Pavo muticus
TTTTTTTTGGTAGTTGGTGTATTGGTTTTTTTTGCAGAGACTGTTCTTGGATCTGTTTATCCAGCCCTTGCCTTTGGTATTTTGGTGTGCTGTGTGAGTGTAACTTTTTAGCCTGTCCTGCAGAATACATAATCACTTCTTGAATGCAGTGACATTCCTCAAGTAGAAGTTAGCTGGGATTTATTAGGATTAAACAAGAGAGCAGCTCTTCTGCACAGCTGAAAATAGTGGGAAGATCATAATTTGTAAACAGACTTGGCAATCTTTCAGAGGGATAAATCACATACTTCACTGAAGGAGAGGTTTCAAATTTACCTTTAACTACTTGTACCTAGGAGTTATTGGAAGGGAGGTTTGATGGCTACACTTTTGATTTGTTAATACAGAGTTGTTAACTGAAAAGAAAATTAATGGTGTTTTCAGCAATGACTGTAAAGCAATTGCTTTGGTCCTTAACAGTTTCTTATTTGATAAAGCAGATAAAACAAAAAACAATCCTAGCATCTCATTATCGATGGGGATTTTTAATTATTTTTTTCATAATATTAGAAAGATTTATTATTTTATTCTGAAAAAGATAAAAGACATCTGATCACTGCATAGGTAATGACAGCTCACTTAGTGCCTGACTGGGGCTTTGAACCAAATTAATTATTCTTGACGTCATTCTTTTTTTTTTTTTTTTTAAATACTTCCATGAAACAGTGGAAGTGAGAAATTACATTTTCTCTTGCACAGAGAACATCAAAACACAAAACTTCACATATTTAATCTTTCTACTCATATTTTTTCCTATAAGCTTCAGCTTATTGCTGAAATGGCCTAATTGTTAATGACTTTAAAGCCATGCTCTTACTTGTCCTTCCTCTCTGCTTTGCACTCCCTGAATCATGAAGACTAGAACCTGATATTAAGTATCAGAAGTGTGCATGTACCTGTAACATATTGCTTCCAGTAGTCAAACAAAACTCTTTTAACTTTGTCCTGTATATGAAGAAATTCAAGGAATACAGAATGTAACAGATCCTGAATTTCTAACTTCTATGGCATAAACACATATTCAAACTCTATGTGCATATTCTGTGTATATAATGTACGTGATTCTAATTAATGCAAGCATTATTATGCATATTGACATCACTTATGTCAATCACACTATCATTTTGTCCCAGATTTTTCTTATAAATTTGTCTATATTGTAGATTAATGCATGGGAAGTCTTGATAAACTTCTTTCCCTCACTGCTTATATAACACACCTCAGTTTTTTTGTTTGTTTGTTTTTTGTTTTTTGGGTTTTTTTTTTCAAAGAGTTCATTCTATTTGCGTTGCAACTAAAATGCCATTAGAAGAGATAAAAGGTTTCAAGCATCACAATATCCAACTTTCAGTTGCTATTCAGACTGACTATCCCACAATTCTGCCCAAAAATTCACTTCAAGCTGTTCTCAAAATCTCTCTAAGAGACATTAAATCACCTGTTTGTCAACTACTTTAACTGTGTATTTGTCCATCTCTTTGCTTTATTTCAGATAAGTTACAAAACAAATATAAAAACATAACACAGTTGTGCAATCTGCTGTGCCACAAATTACGAATACTCTCAAAAGTGGTGTGGGGAGCAAAATTACTACTTTTACAATTTCAGTTATAGGCTAAGACACCCATGCTCCCATAGGACTCAGTAAGAACAACAAGTTTCACTTTACTTTAATGAATTAAAAAAAAAGAGGAATAATATAACCCATCCCTCTGAAAGGGAAAGATAAGAAAAGTATTCGTTCGCTTAATTCCGAAACAAATATATAAACAAATAAACCAAACATGAAGAATGGAATTCCAAGCACATAATAGTAAACAAACTGTAAAGAGCTTAACAGTCTTATTCTAAGTGTATGCATGCTGATCTCTCTCAAATCACCTCTTCTTAATTTTTTTTCTCTCAGATTTCCTCTACACTTGACTGCTTTCACTTACTGCAACTTTTTCTCCATAAATAAAAGACAACGATTACTGGGACAGGGATTCTCTGTATTTTATCATTTATACAGTTACGGGCACAGCAGGCTCCGCATTGCTGACCCCTAGATGCTATTGTAATAAACACAAACAGTAAGAACATAGCCAGTATTCTAGGGAATAACAAAAAAAGCAGAATTAAAATTGTATATTTTAAAAGTTTGTGTGAATATCTTTGTCAGTAAGGTACGTTTGTTCTCTAATAGCCACAACATTAATTCTTGAAAGTCTGCCAGGGTTGCCACAGGTATTCTGAATGCTGGTGCAAATAAATTCTCACCTAAAACAGCTGTTATGTTGGCTTCCCATGCATTTGAGATAGGATTAGCCCTACTTAACTTTAGGCAGGTACAGTACAGCCTACACTTGAACCACAGCTCCTTTGGTAGTCAATAGAAATAGACACTTCAAGAGGACAATTCTTTTCACTCTAATGTATATATCTCAGATAAATTGAGTCCTAAAAATGCCTTTTCCTCTCCATTCAGTGTACATAAAACATTAGGAGCCCAGAAACCAGTGTCAGTACATCTACATACACTCAAATGAATCCTTACCCAGAGAGCCTAACATTGTTCTGAAATATTTGTAAACAGTAAGAAAGAATCATCGCAGCACAACTGTGTGATCTATACAGGGAAACCATAATGTATTCCTACATTCCACTAAGGAAGAAACTGTAAACAGTGACCTTTCTGCAATGATCTGCACATGAAATACTTGCTTACTTAAATGCATTATTGAAGAACTAGAACTAACCAACTGGTAAATTTTTAACAGACGGGAAAAATGCAAGATAATTTGCTAAAATATAGAGCTCATCAGAAGGTGTAAAAGCACTTCTATGAATCTGCTCTTCACAACTTTCCTGTGAAAAGTAGATTATGACAGTTTTACAGATGGGTACCTTTAAGTATAGAAATAGGAAGCGCAAAGCCTGGCTAACAGGGTAAGTTATCAGTAAAGCTAGGTAAGCACCAATTTTCTTTTCTGTCTTGTTCTCTGAATGCTATGTGACACTGACTTTCTGGAAAGGATACTTAACAGAATCTCTCTTTTTAAAAAAATTAAAGACAAACAAAAAGGTTAACTTAATCAAAACAATAATAATAACTAATAATATTCAGACAGCTTTACTCTCCCCAACTTTTAGTTAAATGTACATTCTTTAATATTTAAAAATGAATATATTACAAGTTCGCAAAATCCATATGCTTTGAATATCCTCTCAAACTGATCCATAAAGCATGAGATAACTAATTCACTGACCTTAACTCCATGATGAATGTGCTAAACTTTATCAGTCCTACTTTGTGCTGCAGGAGCTCTTCCACTTGAATAGCAAATATTCTCTGTCTTCCTTCATGTTTGAATGGTATCAGCAAAGAAAGAGTTGTCTGCTTGATTTGAGTTCCTAAGTAATTTTTCATAGCTCTCTGATTTTTACCTTCTCACCATCTCATATTTTCTCTAGCTGCTAACAGTACATTTGGACCATGGCTTTAAAACTGTTTATGCTGGCAAAGCCTCACATAAACAGACTAAAGGATGATGGATTCTTCATGGCAGATTAGTGAAATACAATTTAAAACAGAACTGTAAACTTTTTTTTTTGTATTCACATCCGTATCTGAGAAAACATAACTTTGACAGCCAGCATAACTCTACATGGGTGCCAGGCTCACATGGGCGTGAGTGTGATATAGGGTTTTTTTGATTGTTTGTTTGTTTTTAAGAAAAACAGATAATGAGCATTCTTAAATGAAAATAATTTTTATTTGTAATTCAAAGGCAGAAAAATTCTCTGTAATACTTTAGACCTGAATTTCTATCCAGCGCTGAAATTAAGAAAAGCAATGGTGTTGAAAAATATATAGGTTTTTTTTTCAGGGGGAGTGGGGTGGGAGTGGGCAGGTGCACACTACATTTGAAGCCATCTAACAGAAATAACCCAGATGCTGAGGAGGATGCTATTTTATACAAAGAAAAAGTAAGCATTATCCGCTTTTATCTCTATTTCAATTATTTTCTAAAAGGCTTAAGATACAAACCTCTTTTTCCCCCCAGTCTTCCATAGGAGTAGAGGAAAGTCCTATTTTCTGTTTGTGATGGAGACAGAAAGAATGAACCACACATTCTTTAGTATCATTTCTGCCTAAATCTTCAAAAAACTTCAGGATTTAGGCTAAGAATGATTTTAATGGTGAAACACAGAGCTGAAGATTAGTATCAGTAATTCCACGTGTCAGAAAAACACAACAGTCCATCACAAGAGTGATGCTCAGAAGGCAAGAATCAAAGTTACTCCAGTGCTGGCCTAAAAGACTCTAAGAACATTTAAAAACCACCACAAGATCCACCACTTTTCTTGTTTCCAAGATCAAGTAACATATTCTAATCTTTCTGTCATAAAAATACACAGCACATTGTGCATAACTGAAACATAGAGCCACACCAGCATGCAATTGTATTCCCAAAGTAGAGCGAGAGAGTGAGAGACAGAAGGAGGGGGAGAGAAGAAGGATGCATGGATCGACAGAAAAACAACAAATAAAATGTGATGTTTGTGTTGTCACTCACTGCAAAGAAAAGTGCTCAGATATCAATAGTAAGGTCATTCAAGGTGTATTCAACAAAAATTCTGCACAAAAGAAGTTTTCTTTTTTTTTAGTAATGACTAAAACTCATGTAAATATATCTACCAATCGATATCACTCGACTTGCATACAGCTTGACCTCCTAACAGTCACCAATAGAAGAACTTACTTGATTTTATATTTCATTTCTTATAGAAGAAGTTTCCTACAATTAATTTGTCAAAGAGATATACTAATTACTGAGATGTTTTGCATCAAACTTCTCATGACACTAATCTTATTTAGAGTATATTTACCTGAAGCTTTATTTCAAGTATTCCTTCTGATTGAATCTACAGCAGAAATAACTGTCAAAATCAGTTACACCATAAATTCTACCTCCCTAAAAACAATGCCTAAGAAAATATTTACAAGTAAGCTACAAAATGTCTCAGAAAAGCCTATAATACTGCAATACTGATGGGAGGAAATATGTACTTGGCTCCCTTGAAAGTCTTATCAGATGGTAAATATCTGTTCAGATATAATTGTCCACTTAGGAGAAGAGTAAGGGAAAAAATCATTTTCCCTAAGGTTTTTCTGTTGTTGCTGTTGTTTCTGTTGTTTGTTTGTTTGTTTGTTTGTTTTACACTTAAAAATCACCAATATAAAGACAATTGGCAATTATTACTGAGGTAGCCCATTATATCTTTTTTAAAAGTGCATTTCAGATTATAAAATGAAGTTTCACAATTTCTTTTTATTTTTTCACCACAGGAGATTTTATACACTGGTGTAAATTAAGGTACAGTAGTTTTGTTGGCTTCCTTTTTTAGTCATGGTATTTGAATAAGTCATTCAAGCTATTCAGTCACTTACAGTTCTTGAAATTTGTCTGCCCTGAAAGGTGTCCATGAAGTACTAAGATGCAGTACTCCATTCTCCAGCATTTTAAGTAGCCATTTATGCAACTGTCAAGACAAACAACATGACTTAATTTGGAGCAAAGGTAAAAGGCAGGTTTCCAGAGACTTGCAAGGCCAGCCTTAGCGAAAGTAGCGCACTCAAATGGAAAACTCCAAAACTGTGACAGAGAGGCTTTGTCTAATGAGAAAACTGTGTATTTTTATGGAGTTCTACTGACACCTGATAGAAAACTTTCAGAATGGCTGTTGTACAAGTGTGTGCTCTAAAGACATAGGCTAAGAACGAGGATATAATGAATTCCACATAACAGTTGGGAGGAGAAAGCATTAAATTTTCCTGGTTCTCTGACGCAACAAACGTTGCATATTTGTGTGATATTTTTTTTTTTTTTAATATACATACACAAAGGTACCTAAGGTAACTAAGCTTCTCAACAATATAAACAGCTTAAAAAGAAACAATAAATTTCCACGTGAAAATTCAGACTTTGAACACACACTAAAGTTGCATACTTTATCAACGTTCATCTATTTGAATAACTGTAGTGGAAGTGGTAAGTCACAGCCTGATACGATGATACAATGCACCTAGTGGGAAGGCAGGGCCAACCCAGGGGAGCTCACATGCATGCAATGCACCTGAGTGACTGGAAGGGGTGAAGCCAGGATCCACCCCATCCCAGACCTCATTTAAGGGTTGGCATGGAGGTGAAGGCATCTCTTGCTGGAGATATCTGTCTACCTGAGGCCTTCTGAAGGTAAGCAGCTCTTTTCTTTTGCTTCTGCAGCCATGGCTGCTGCACTTCTTCTCATTTGCTGCAACCAAAGTCTTTACCACCCTGCTATTATTGCGGTACTTTCCATCCTATTATAGCATTACAATAACAAAGCAAATTGGTTAAGTAGAGCATTAATTTATTTTTTTCAGAAATATCAGTTTATATTCCAGCTGTTATTAATTATCTTTGTTTTCTATGATATCTGTCTATATGGATCACCTTGGAATATGCCTCAGAAATGAGATCAGAAGTCTGGGCTATGTTGTACTCACTTGAAAGCTAGATGTGCCAGACTTCTTTGCATGTTCTTCTGCAGCTATGGATCAGCTAAAAACTAACAACATACTACACAATTTGTGCTGTGTGCTCACTGAGCTCTACCTTTTTAAAAACAAAGTTAAGCCCTGTGATTTGAGTTCCCTTGCAAAAAGGCAGAAGACTTTCATTTTTAGATGATCAGCTTTCACTAGCAGGAGTGATGGGAAATTTTCCAAGATTTACTCTGGAGTATAAATCTGGAGTGCAGTTAGAAGACTTCGCCCCTCGCTACCCACCTCTGTTTTGGGACTGCAAAATTATCCAAAGAACAGGAAGGAATTTGCCAGCCAAACTACATTCCAGACTAATTACAACCACCTGGAGCATAGGAACTTTGCACATATGCTTCAGAGAGGTGAAACAAATGTGCTATCTCTTTGAATGCAATCAGCAAAAAAGTAATTTTAGTTGCTGCTGGGCTATACTAATACATTGGCAGAAGCATGATCTCTTTTTATAAGAGATAAACTAATACTGCTTACATGAAATAAAAGTCCCTAAGAAAGTCAATGTAACATAGTAACAGTAAATTAATTTGAGAAAAACAGATTTTGTATCAAAAAGGAAAATAAAGATATCTCTTCAAGAGAGAGAGAAAGAAGACTGTGTAATTGGAGCATGGAAGAAGTAACGAAAAGCTTCTACACCCAAAAGCACACAAGCATAGCTTGCTTAACTTGGGCAGGAAGTCTTTTAGTTCAAAACATTTTTTTTTTTATCCAATGACGAGGGTCTTGCTTTTTCAGTAGTGCTCTGAAAGTCATTTCCAGTACTAACCTGCAAAATTACTTCAGCCAAAACCTGTTCAATGCACATACACCTTCAGAACAACACTGATTTATGGAAATTTTCAGATTTTTCACAATATTTTTTTCAGAATAATTACATAATTTGGAGAAAGGATATACTACAAAGCAGGTTATTGTTATTTCAAAGCAGAAAGTGGAAATATGTTAAACAATCCGGACATAATTTGGGTTCAGTGAACAGGTTGTACACATCAGCATTTGCCAGCTGTTGGTCAGACAGTCAAGCTACACCAAACAAATTTTTCTAAGCTTTTTTTAAGGTAATGTTTCTGTCATTCACTCAGTGGGTTCCTACTCTGCTTGACTAGGCTCACAGTAATAAATGACCCTGGTAAAAGCTCTCGCTAAATGATACCACCAAACATCAAGGAATACTAAGCCATTTAAAAAAAAAAAAAACCTTTAGGCTCTGAATTAAGTGACATATTACAATTTCAAAACTTGTTATGGAGATATTCTATAGGATAATTGAGATTTCAGAACACAAGAAGCACATCATTAGTGATACACATGGAAAAAAAATTGTGACAATTATGCCTTTATGTGCCTTATAGGTACTTGTTTTTCTTTTTATTGTGACCTGTTCTGAAGGCTTCATTTCATTAAAAAAAGCCACTGAAGAAAATATGTAACAAATTAAAACCTCCATCATTTATAATTGAAGAGCAAAGCATTAAAAAAGAATACATGAAAAATTCCACTGTGTGGGTCCATCAATCCTGCAGTTCTGTTAGTGGAAAGAGAAGAATCTGTTTAGGAATATCACATCATCGTAGTAACTTCCTGTGGTTCATTTCCCTGATACTTCTCCAGTGTCCACAGGTATTGGATTAATGATGTGTTAGAGAATTTGTCTCCACTCATTCTCCCTTAGAATCTGTTCTGCATGAATTCATAAAATCCTTTCTTAAACCTGGAAGTTCACATTCACTTTTAAATTTAACCAACTTTGACTATGTGTGTGTGTGTGTATATATGTGTGTGTGTATATATGTGTGTGTGTATATATGTGTGTGTGTATATATGTGTGTGTGTATATATGTGTGTGTGTATATATGTGTGTGTGTATATCACAAATAGTAATCCAAATCACCTTTGCTTTTGAAAATAGTATTTCATTCTAAAACTGAAGATCGAGACATGTTTTAGTGAACTGGTTGATAGCTAACGAGAAACTATTTTTGTACTTCTTTACTATTCTTTTTCTTTATTATTTCTTTACAAAATTAATGTTATTGAGGTAGCGTCAGGTCTTTTCTAAGCTAATAATATTTTAGGAAGTAGAGTTTAAAAAGAAAACGATCATTTCATTCCAGATGCTTTGGTTTTTATTGTTTGTTGTTTTTTTGTTTGTTTGTTTTGTTTTTGAGAATATATTTCATAAATTTAAGCAGATTTTATTCTGGTCATTTTGTATCATATATGAGTAAGTATATGCTTTGATTTTTAATGAGCAGAAAGTTGTTAGCCATTTTTCATAGAGGGCTGTGACTAATTTTATTTTATAACCTTGGCTAATAGATAATTATGTGTTTCACTCAAATTAGCTCTGACACAGCTGGAGGCAAAATAGGAGGAAGTAAAAAGCTGGCTTTTGCCATCAATTTTGTACTACCAGCTTCTGAACACCTCTGTGAAGTTCCTGATAGGAAACATTGCACTGGATATGCATAACCTGTGTTTGCATTTTGTTAATAGTATACTCAATTTTTAAGTGAAGTGTAATAAAAAGATACGCAGAGGAGGATCTCCCATAGAGATCATTAAGTGGATCACTGAAGCTGCACTAGTTTCAAAACACATTGGATCAAGTACTGTCTTAGGCTTCATACAGACTGCAGTGTCATCCATTAGTATTATCACTTTAGTGTAAGTCCATCACAATGCAACAGTGTAATTTGTGACTTGCCTCAGTCAATCTCACTGCAGGTTAAGATCAACAGAATTATTCAGATATATGTTCTGGGAGAGTAACCAGTTCCTTATGCCAAGCACCCACCTTTGTGTGGTTTTACTTGGTCAACAATAGGAAATACGGTGCTAGAAGCTGAAGAACTAATGCTATAAGTAAGTAGTAAGAGCAACTCTTAAAGCCATCCAAACTAGGAGATAGGCAGTTTGTGAAACTAATATCATATACTGTGTTCAAAGGAGAAGGTGTGAAAACTAAACTAGCCTTAGATGTTCTGCAGCATTGTGCACAAAATCATCAACTCTCATAAATCACTAGTCTCCATGTACATAAAGTCATTAGCATTTGAAAAACTTACTCTTCAAGTAGAGCTGAAAAAGGTCATCAGTCCTAAATCATCATAGCTGTGAAGAAAGCACCTTCATTTTTCTTTTTTTATCCATCCAATTATCACTTACTAGAGCTCAGGGACATATTGTTTCTTTTTTCTTTCCTGTCCTTTGAATCAAAGATGCTGCAAGTTACTTTCATATTATGTTGATGTGAGATTGCATAGCATGACATATTTAGCTGAATTTAGAAAGTTGGTCAGATAGCAATATATAACTTCATGTTTATGCAGTAGATTATATCGTGCTTATATATTATGTAGTTTCTGCAAAAGCCTCATAGGTTCTTCACTGATTACTCTTCTTTGCAAATCTTGATTCTTTCCTTATAATGTCTGAAGAGAAAATCTGATTAGCTTCCTCATAAATACAATAAATATTTTTGAATTTACTAGTGAATTGGTATATCAAAAAAGACACACAAAGACCAGAAAGAAAAATGGAGTCTAATCATCAATTCAAATATAGGGAAGTGTCTAATCAGGAAAGCTACGCATTTCAAATTGAGTATCAGCATTAAATGTGCTTATTTGATGGACATTAGTATTTGTGGTGTGTAGATACAAGTAGTTGAAGTCCATTTACCTGTAGTTTTCGTTAGTTCTGCTATGTATCTGTGTACTTCTTTGCAGCCTTTCCACATCATTTTTCCTACCAATTGAAAATGGTCTATTTCATGATAACTTTTGACTGACTAATTGCACCAATGTTTTTAGAAAGTTAAGGATTAAAGGCTTATTTAAGCAGCAGCTGGAAAAAAAAAAAGCAGAATTTTTTTTTTTTTTATAAAATGAGGAAGAATTTTTACTGAGCAAATATTCTTAGGAATTGATTGTCCCTCTCATGGTCAAAATGCCACAGGTATAGCTTCTGGAAAAACAGTCTCAAAATCACCCCCTTTAGACGCTTCAGACACTAAAGTTAATATAGCCTTCTACTTATAGCCTACAATTTGAGATGTCTTATTTCATTGATGACAGACTCGTTAACTTACATCACTTCCACCCTCACAGCATCGCCAGTAAAACATTGATTTTTAAAAATATTTTAACTAAATAATTATGTTAAAATAGTTGGAACTTATATATGTCTTAGCAAAATTTCCCATTCATCTAATTTCAAACATTTAACACATTACCATCACCTTTCTAAATTTTACCCAGTTAACAATAAACATGTATCTTTTTTCCTGAACTAAGTGACAGAAACTTTCTGTGATGTCAGCCTATCTTCATTGCTGCTGCAATCCAACAATAACAGCAGTGATATCTCTACTGATGAGGTTATTTGATAACTTTATATACCTTGTAGTGCTCTTCCAGTAAGTACGATATATATAGGTCACTCTGAAAAATAATGCCTCCTATTTATTTCCATGGAAACTACAACAGATACAAAGAGCGCAACAACACTGTTTGAAAGAGCAAATTCTCAGCTACACTATTTTTCAAAATGGTCACCACTGTTAGCTATGCATCTTTACCACAGATAAACAAGAGCCTGCATGCCACACTCATAAAAATCAGCATGATCGTCCAGAATGTGGCTTGTCTTTCATGTTGCCATTGTCACTGCTGAAATGCACCATCCACTTCAGCTGGGCAGTCAGCTTGTTGCCTTCTTGGAGGATAACTCCTTAATTCCTTTAAAGTAACCAGAACAAAATAGCAAACAATCAGAGAACAGATGTTATCATTCTCACTTCCAACAATCATCTGGTATCTGCTCTTCTGCTCTCAACCAACTGATCTCTTGTTCCTTCTGAACTTCAAGCTATTGATAATACACATAGGCCCCCCTCCAAGGAGACAGTACTGAAGTTTCTTCCTTCTCTGCTGCCTGCAAACTGATATGGAGATTTCCCTAATTTATCTATTGGCTTTCTTCCAAGCCAGGGAATCCAGTAAATTGTTTTGTAACACTTCCTTAAATCTGTGTTTGGCTGTTATCTTTAAAATGCAACTGAGTGATGAAGCTTAGTTCTGAAAGCTAATAAGGAATTCTTCTGAGAAACCAGATATATCCATGACTGCCCCTAAGGAGAAACTGAAACAATTCATCTGGTAATTTCTTCAAGGAGGGGAAAAAATGTAGAAGGAAGGAGACTGTTGTCCTTCACTAAGTTTTAATAACATGGAGGTTTCTCAGCTTCTGGAAATTTTTTTTTTTTTTTTTTTTTTTTAAAAAAAAAAAAATATAAAAAAAAAAAAAAAAAAAAAAATATCCCAACAATAAAAAAAAAAAAAAAAAAAAAAAAAAAAGAATCTTATCTCTAATATCTTTCCTTACCACCTGCTTTTACGTAAATGCCAGTAATATATTATCATTTTCTTCCAAAAAGAAATTATATCCATGAATCTTAAATTGGTTTTCCCATATTAAGTAATTCTTCTTCTTAAATTAAAACTCTAAGTTTTAACTATGAATCTGGCTTTCTTTTACATTTTGAGTGATCTTATTTGCTGTTTGTGTAAACTATTGTAAACCTAACCTTTGCTTATATACGTGAATGCTGTCATTTCATCTCTTATCAACTTATCCTGGTTTCAGAAGAGCAATAGATGTCATCAAATAAATATCCTTATTGGTCTGAAAGAAAGATTGTTCTTAACTCATATTGGTTGTATTTAGTGATTGTATTTAGCGATTGTGAAACACAAACACGGCATAACATAACATTTAGTCAGTAGGCCAATAAAATGTTGTGTCTGGAAAAACAGGGAACAGCCAGACACATATCTCATAGTCATTCCCCTTCCACATTCATCTGGTAGTGGTTAAAAATGCTAAGTATTCAGAAATCATAACAGCCTTGGTGTTCCCCTGCTGAAAAATACAAATTATACTTAACTGCCTCTAGATTTAAGAATGAATTCGAAAATAACTGGCAGCTTTAAAGATATGTGTATCTTTCTTTCATACTAACTTCATTTATGTTTATGTATTTATCAGACAGTGATTGCACTAGTGGTTGGCAATTGACTTCAAAGCTAGGCTTCCTTTTTTCGATGTTTTTCTTCCTCTCAGAAGTAGTGGAAACATTGTTGTCACTTTAAAAATTCCATTATTTTTTTTATGATGTGTTAGAGCTCCAAACAAATAGAAGATGATGGTACATGATTAAAAGCTGAATGGGAAGAAACGCTGAAATAATAGTTCAAGTAGATCATTAGATTTTGGTTTACTTAAGGCTGCTCCAGAGGATAGATCTTTTCACAGGTCTAAACTTCTTTGTAATGATTTTAAAAACTCACCTCTTAATCTCTTTCTCTCAAATATTTGGAACTTCTGTAGATGAATAAGGGCTTCACAAAAAAAGCCACAAGGACTATTAACATGCTATGCCCGAGTTCTCTGAGAGTCCCCCTTCTATGTATGTCATGACATTTTTAAATAATTATAAATTTTAAATTATTTATATTAGGTCATGTGTAACAAGGATACAATAATATAGATAAGCAGGAGTCTTTCTACACCTCCAGAAGTAAGTGTAGCTCAAGCTTCAGAAGTTGGATGACTTAGTTTAAAAGCTGAGGATTCTAAGTATATTGTTATGGAAGTAAATACATTATTATGGAAGCATATAAGGTCTGCATGTAGTCAGGAGCAGATTCATGTCTATGATTTAATCAGCAGATTGTTTTCAAATCTTTTTTTCTAAAGTAGCGTTATACATTTAGTATAATATCATAAATTTGTATAAACATTTGCAGTTAACAGTCAAGCAGGGAGGTACTTGAGTGCTACGTTTCTGTGCCTGTTATGAACACTCTGCATGTGCATCAGTGTCCTCCCTTACCCTGTTTTGGATATTTATAGGCCTGGAAACTTTCTGTAAGAAGTACCTTAAAACTTCCTGCTGTTGTGCTATTCACTTGATATGACATTATTGCTATAAGGACTAATATACTTATCTCTGCATTGTACTTTAAAGAAAACTAAACAAACAATTGAAACTCTTTACTGTAAAACATCAACTTCAATATCA
The DNA here is from genome assembly GCA_016647715.1 of Pavo muticus. Taxonomy (NCBI): domain Eukaryota; kingdom Metazoa; phylum Chordata; class Aves; order Galliformes; family Phasianidae; genus Pavo; species Pavo muticus. The sequence continues at coordinate 107,903 of JACDJE010000540.1, forward strand.
TGACCACTTCTCCCCACTAATCATAGTGAGTAGTTGCCTGAATGCTCTTTAATCTAGAAGCACAAAATATGAACAAGTCCACCCAGGCTTCAACAGTAATTATAACATCAAATGAAATGTACTAAAAATTAATAACAAGATAATTAATTTGAATTCAATGACCCTTGTGGGTTCCTTCCAATAATTTTATGATAATATTTAGTATACACACAACATATATTATATATTCAATACCTACATAACAAAAAGTATGAGCTTCTCTTCATGTTATTATGAATATCATAAAAATTCTACTCATTTCTCATAGACCAAATTAGATAATATTCCTATCATCGTTTAATTTTAATCCAACTTGCTGCTCAATAAACTCATTATAGTAACATTTACTGGGTGATTGTCCCTCTCTACTCTGCCCTCATGAAACTCCATGTGGAGTACTGCATCCAGGTCTGGGGCCCACAACTCAGAAAAGATGTCGAGCTTACTGAGAGAGTCCAGAGGGTGTCCACAAGTACAATCAGAGGGCTGGAGCACCTCTCCTATGAAGGCTGAGGGAGCTAGTTTTGTTCAGTCTGGAAAAGAGAAGACTCATGGTCCTCCAGAATTTAAATGGAGATTATAAAGTGAAGATGAATCAACTTTTTACAAGGGTAGGCAAGGATAAGACAATAGGAAATGGCTTTAAGCTACAAGAGGTGATTTAGGTTAGAAGTTAGGAAGAAACTCTTTACTTAGAGGGTAGAGAGGCACTGTCACAAGTTGCCCAGAGAAGCTGTGCCTTTTCCCTGGAGGTGTTCAAGGCCAGGCTGTATGGGGCCATGTGCAGCTTGATCTAGTGAGTGGCAGCCCTGCCCAGGGCAGGCACTGTAACTAGACAATCTTTAAGGTCCTCTTTGAGTTTCCTTCCAACCTAAGCCGTTCCATGATTCTATTATTTTAATTTTGAAATACTTTTAGTTAAAACAATTTTAAATATTATCAGTAAAACATAGTAGTATCTGTTGTTGGGACAGTGCTGTGTTTCACAGGTAACCTGGGCATGCATAAATATTCTGGTTTGAATTTAAATCATGATGTACACAAGAAAAACCATGCAGCTAAAATAGACATTAAAATACAAAACCTCACATTCCCCACACCTTGACTCATGCATTCATGTAAGCAAACTAGGCAGTTCCAGCATAGTCAGCCAAGGACTCACCCTCACAGGGAAAAACTTAATGAGAAAAGTACAGAAACTAGCAGGGTGAATAGAATATTTTAGAATTCCCCAAAGATAGAATTTCTAAAATGTTCAGTCCTTGCCTAACTCAGCAAAGATAATCTCTACAAAATAAGCTGACTCTGTTAATTGTACATGCTCTCCCAAAAACAAGGCTGTAAGGCTATAAAGGGAGAGTACTTCATTTGAGAAATTATAACTCAGCAATGCTTTTAAACTTATCGTTGACTAATATCTGTAATAAATCTTCCAGTCCTGCTTGACTGACATGACTTCTGTTGAAAGCAGCAGAAAGGTCTTGTACCAATCATTATTTCCCAGCTGACACCTGTTCTTCAATACCTAGGATTTCTGAGTAAGTCTGAGCAATGCCATTAACATAATTTAGTCATCAATTTAAAACTCCCAGGTTTCAATGTTTTTTTTTTTTTAATTGATATTATTTAATCTTTTTTCAAATAATATTTAGAATAAGCCTCAAATTAGGTCATGACATTAATCATTATTTTCCTCACTGTTCAGCTTAAAATATTACTTGTATATTGTTGCAACCATTATGCTAGATATTCAGAATCATTCTTCTACACGCTCAAAAATACTCTCTTCCCATTGTGAAAATTGATTTTTTCAAGAAAATAACTAAGTTTACATTAATTTATTTTCATAAAAAATCCCTTTTTTCTTGAACATCTTTAAAGAACATTCATTATGTACTTTTAATGCACATATGCTACTTTTAACTACAGTTTGATGATCTTTCTCTTCAGTTTTCCCATTTGGATTTATCATAGCCCAAAAGAAAAACTAGTGAGTTGAGAAAAATTCAAGTGCACAAAAATAAAATCAGGAATACCAGAAGAGTCTGCATTTTACAGATAGAAAACAAATGGATTATGAGTGAGCAATAACTTATTCCTGCCGGAATTAAGTGTAATAATAGCATGTTTTAATAGGAATATCACTGGTAATGTAACGTGTTTATCCACTCAGAATTTTTAAATCCTGCCTAGAATATGGGGCTTAAGCTAGGCATTATGTTTCAGAAAAGAAATCAACAAACTGGGAAACATCTTCAGAAATACAATAAAACTAACAAAAGCTGTAATTTTTTTACTGACATGAAGAATGACTGAAAGATTTGTTTGTTTGGTCTAGAAAAACACATCATCAATAGAAGACCTGAGGTCTTCCACCACTGCAAGTCTATTATAAAAATTGCAGTTTAATTGTTCTCTATGGTACCTGGAGAAAAAGAAAAAAAAAATTATGTACAACTAAAAACCCCTTCAATATGCTGCCTGTACTTCTTTTAATAAATCTGTAAGGAATTTTTGTTATTTTTATGAATGACCCACATATATTGAGAAAAGATTTTTCCTCCTCTTGATAAACATACTAAACTCCCATTATTAGGAGCATAGATAGCATCTATGCTATCTCCTTTGAAAAGTTTTTTATGAGTTTTCCAAGGCTACTAGGTGATGTAGTGTAAGTTTTCAGTACAATGTATGTTATTTTAGAAAGAAGTCATATGATGTTCAGCTTCTGAACATTCTACATATCTAGAAGGATCGCATGTAAATTAAGAAAGTCTCCAGAAAATAGAGTAAGTTGCCTGCTTCATTAAAGCTCACTGACTTACAAATGTCCACATACGCTATAACATTGACTCATATACAGTAAATTCTATTGCACCATGAACATTGGAAATATCACCTGTATTAAGGAAGAATGATGTGTAATCCTAGACTAGTTGAGTTTGAAAGGGACCTTAGGAGGTCACATAGATCAATCTTCCTGTTAAAACCAGGGTCAACTGGAAAAGGTTGCACAAGACCCTTCCCATTCAGGTTATGAATCCCTAAAAATGGACCATTCTTGTACTAGAAGATCAGTTAAATGTCCTGAATGTCTCTTGTCTCCCAGAGGATCTCTCCAAACAAATCCCTGAATAGGTCAAAAACAGCTCTCTTGAAAAGTCTGGAGTTGTGACAGTGATATTTGCCCTGCTTCCTGATTTTCCAATAGAAATAAAGCATCCATTGCAGTTGATAAGTAAGTTTGCACTTTTTCTCCCCATTAAATTGAAGATTGAATTCCAAAATATAAAATATAAAATAGAGGTTCTGAAAAGGACTTTTAAATCTCCAGAATGAATACTAATTTCAATACTGGTGTTTATTGAGATTCTTACAGTTGTTCAATCTGTAAAGAAGTTTTAATTATACCAGTAGAAAACAATGTAAAATAATTAACCTCTTTAACAGATGACATCTCCGTCATGCTCAAGACAATGTTAGTTGAAGAGAAAGCCACTGAAATAATCAGGGTCCAGTTCATAAAACTACTTCAACTGTACTGTGTATGAACATTAATTATTGGTATATATTACACAGAAAAAAAAATTATTAGCTGATTTTCAAAGCAAGTCAGGAAAATTAAGTAGCTAATACATGATTTGACATATACAATTACCGTGATTTTACAAACATAGTAACTGAAGTGTATTAAGCTAAGAACTAGCATTAATATGTTTATGTGTTTTCATCAAAAAGCTCACATTATATATACAGAGAATGCTTTTAGACTACGGCAAGAAAATAATATTATTATTCTCTTTTACTGTGGGCATAGACATTAAGTGACCTAATCAGTTAATGCATTAACTTCTTAGTAGACCTGCAATAAACCACAGTCAACTGTTGGTTGTTTTTAAATATTTTTTATACAGTGACTTTTCTGAAGACCTTTCTGAAGGTACTTGTAAGATCTCTATCAACTTCAATACAGTAGAATAAAGCTTCTCTCAGTGCGCCCAAAGAAAGCAGCACAGCCCTTGAAATCTATACAAGCTAGTTAACGTTTTCTACTTATTCCTGACAGTTTTGACTTCCTTTAACAGTAACTTCACCATTACACCAAATCTCTGAGTATGACAACAAACTATTTAATGCAAAACTTAACGAAAAATATACATAAATTTATTCATTACCAAGCTTATAAAAGTGAAAATATGCATACTAGAATTAAAAAATTCTTCCCATGCCTTCCCACTTGCTAATTATCTTTAATCCATAGTCTAACCTGTCTGACAATTTCTAAAGCGAATTTTCACATTTTACTGACATTTGAAAATGTAAGAAATAGCACAAAGGAAAATTAATCCTCCTATCAAAATTAAACATGGCATTATGCTGACTATTCAATTTCATGTGAAACAGTGAAATTCTAATACTTCAGGAAAGGGGCAAGATGATTGGTTTTTAATTTGTAAACAAAGTGTTTCCTGCTGCATAGTCAAAATATGACACTGACCTCCATCAGCATTGCATGGAATTCATGGAAATCTAACTGGAAATTTGAGTCAAATTATCCAAATGTAAGAGAATTCTTGACAGCTTATTTTCTTTTGTTCGTAAATGCAGGAAGACACCACGATTCTTAAAACTGGATCTTTTTCATGGTTCTCTTCACATCCATGACAGATAGTAACAAACACACTATTGAAAGTTTAGTACGTTGAATCAGCTGGTGTAGTGGCAATATAAAACAATTTAAGAGTCTGTATTAACCACTGTTTGCAAGCTTAACAAGAATACAGTATATTAGCTTTTTCCCTCTGTGTACTGAATAGATTCAGGAGGGGTGGGATGGCTTAAGTTCACCAACAAAAATATCAATAATGGAATTTTTAACATATTTAACACATGTAAGAGCATACCAAGAAATTGAGTGAGAACGCTATGCATGTCTATACAAACTTCTTTTCTATGTAGCATTGAAATAAGAGCTTGAGAAATTTATAACAAGGACTTCAAGCCTAAGCCACCAGAGAATTTGTATATATTCCATAAATTTTTCTTGCTAGTCCATGTTATGGTAATTAATCCTTTACCAATTGCATCTACTGAACTTCAGTCATTTTTCTGAGAGCTGTAAACAAGGATAAAATATGCTGCAGTTAAAACTGGAAGCTCAGTAGCTAGTCGAAGTAAATCTCCATCACATTATCAGGACTTAAATTGCTTCACATTCAAAACTATCAACTAGCCCCGAGGACAGATCATTCCGCCATGTATTTGGCTTTCACATATTAAAATACCTTTTGTATTCTGAGCATGGACTTTGTCTAGAGAGACAAAGAGCTGTCTCTAGATACCAACCGAGACAATTAAGAACCATTAGCAACCTGCTGAACTTCAGTCACTGAAGCTATTGACAGAATAGTTGGATCCTAATTATTCCCTCTAACTGGGATAACTTTCTGTAGTTCAAAGTAAAAAAGCTAGTATTTTTAAAAGGTAAAAAAAAATCCAGATATTTTTAGAAAATTGCTCAGTTTTATTCTGAATCCATTTTCATTGTCTCTGCCTATCCCACACCTCCTGTAAATACATGAAGTACTCCTACAAAGAATATAGCTGAGAGGTTAGAAAAATGAACTTTATAAAAATCGACATATGAGACAAGACATGAATCAGAGGGCTGATGTATACCCATAGTTGAAGGAATCTTTTTTCCCAGGAGGATTTGTGAGAAAGTAGATGTATTCCATCTTTAGAAGGCACAGGAGGACAAAAAGGAAGAACTAACGTTAAGAATCATGACAATTCTGAACACAGATAGGGCGCATGACCTGCTCTAAGCCATTGGATAATTTACACTGCTTTATACTAGAATAAAACAGAGATATTCCCAAAGTCTGTTGGTCCTCAGATGTTAGGGCTTGTCTATGACACATAACCTCTTTGAAGAAGTAATCAGAATTGACTAATGGTTAGCAGGGAACGTTTTTTACAACACTTGGATTATTATATGCTTTTCTCCCTCCCCTTTATTTTTTAATTTTTTTAATCTTCTAATGGAAGCCACGAAGAGGTTGGACAAGCAAGACACTTCAGTAAAATGTTTGAGGAAAAGTGGTCACCACAAAAGAAGCCAAAAGCGTATTTCTCAGAAAGAGTGACAAAGTATTTCATAAGAGTATAAGTGACAGAAATATAAGCATAGAACTGAATTGAATCATATATACAAGTGAATGCAAGAAACGTAGGACTTCTTGAACAAGACTAAGAAATCTTCCTGTGATAGAAAGCACAGAACTTTTTTCTTTTTTTTTTTCACTTCTGAGGCATAATACATTTTTAAAACTGTCACAAACAAACTGATTGAGGTGCTTATTTCTCTAACCATTGCTCTTGATATTGCTGGTGCATTCATCCTGAGCCTCATTTTTTTTCAGCTCTGAAAAAAAAAAAAAACAACCTGAAGTTGTTTTCTGCTCTCATTCTAGATAAATTATATATACACTCAGTTTTCTGTTTCTGAGCATATAGTGCCATCTATATTCTCTAGATATTTTCACAGTCTCTGCAAGAAAACAATTACTCTGCCTGTCCTAAGAGCTGAACAAATTTAAATGCATTCTTTATTGCCGAGATCCTAAAATAACACATACAAAAGGATTTTCTAAAGCGACAACTGATTAGGACTATTTTGCTTTATGGGTTGCTAATTTGAGAATCCTTCAATAGTCTTGAATGTTAAAAAGCATTAAGCAGCCTCCTTCTTGAAATTAAGACTTTTTAAGACGCTTCAGAACAGACAATAACTAAAGCATTTTACATTTTTAACCAACTGCTGTGTGATTTCTTTCATGTGAACTCTGTAACCGCTAGCCGTTAAGAAAACACAGAAAGCATGCAGAGATTCAAAATAGGCTCTCTATAGAACTCCCATAACTGATAGGAAAAGAGTTGTGAAGGTCAACATTGCTTCAGATAATTTGACCAGAAATGGACACAAAGCTTGAGAATTCATCTTAGTCAATGTCATGATGTGGTCAAGGCTGATGATTTGTTGGGATTTCAGTAAATCCAGAACGATCACTCTGTTCCCATGTCAAAATACAGCTCACATGACTTCACTTACTGAGAGGCTGTGTCTTGTCATTTTCTTTGATGGGGAATTCACATGCTGCCACACAATGGACTGCTGTTTTGACTTTGGTTTGGATTGGTGACACAGTGTCACATCCCTGTTAATGATACGAACCAGGAACTTCAGCTTGTATCAGTTCAATAGGTGTTCTTCAAACTTACATATAGTGTTCCTTCATTTCTTGTGTGAAAATTTATGGGACCCACTTGGCAAAAACATTGCAATATTCCAACACTGCCACTGTCGCTTCCAGTGCATTGAAGCTACTGTTCAGCTCTGTACACTGTTCCCAGGTTGTAATCTGCTGATTCACACAGATGAGCTGAATGAAACACTCTGTGATAGCTGTGCATGGGTGGTCAGAACGCGGCACATATTTCACATCACTGTTGCCAGCACACTGTCCACTGCCTCACTGTGCTAACATCCAGAAATCTTTTTAGTAGCCATTGATTAAGGCCAATGGGTGCAATTTTTTCCGCATATAGGAATTCAATGACATTTTTTCTTCATATGCACTTCCGTGTTAGACTCCCCTTCTGCTGCCATCTGTCACATGGCAAAAAAATGGAGTGGAATATTGTTGGGAATGTTCAACCATATCACCAGCGTTCTTCTCTAATATCATCTATATCAATGATATAGGAGGCATTATATTCAGAACAGCCCTCATACAATACAGGGATACAAATACTTATTTCTTGACAGTGATGAGAGACTTCTTTCCTTGAGGTAATTCATCTTCTTCTATCTTAAAAAATTGACTGAATATTCTGTGATTGATACACAGAATATAATATAAGGTCAATGCCTTATTGATATACTTGAAAGAGAAGTATAATTCTCAGCAAATGCACAAGAACATAATTAAAGACATGCCATGAGCAGTAATAGCAAAAATATGAATCAAATTCAACCCAAGTATTAATCTTGTTTGCAATTCTATTTTCACTTTTCCAAATCACCAGATTAATATACCACAATAAGAAATTAGTGATGAGAAAAAGCTTATTAGATCATATTGTACATCACCTTGAAAATACAAAATGGCTCTCTGCAGCAAATATGTGAGTGCTTTGTTCGGAATTACCAGAGGGAAAGGTATAGTTCCGATCCACTAGGAAAAAAAAAATTGAAAATTGATTAAGAATTGATTCCTGACATTCCATTTAACTTTTCTTCTTACTCAACTTAATCTACCTTGCATATTTCCTTAGATCTTCTATAATCTTTAGGTCCTGTTTTATAACTGGCAATTACCTCAAACAAATAGGTTTTATCATATCCTCTCCCACTGGATGAAATAATTGAATCATTAAGATCACTGATTTTTGTGTGCGTATATGTGTTTTTGCCATTTATTTTTTAGGCATACATGGGCCTATTCTAAGTATCCATTTCCAAACTGCAAATGGAAATTTTCTCATTATGATAACAGAGGCCAAGTTGTGAATTTAACATTAATGCACCCTTCAACATACGTGGGAAACAAGATTTCCAAAGTCTGTATTTGACTTTTCCATGGCCAAATACCATTAATAATTCAGAGTTCTATCAATGTCACCTTTTATTTTTTCAGCGCGTTAGATCTATTCAGTCAAGCCCACACAATGTCATCTTATCTTCCTTCTTAATTATTCCTTCCATTGAAATTCACTCTTAGTCTTGCACGATATCAAGATCAGACTAATAGGCATGCAGTCACCCATTCCTTATTTCATATATGTAAAAATGTTGCTAACACATAAACACAGCCTATATTTTCATATTTCAAAGTTTTTTAGTTTTTTCAAAGTAGCTTTTGATTTTACAAGTAAAATATATATCCCATTATGAATACAATGTCAGGTTAGCATATTTTTATAATGACCATATAAATCAATCACATGCATAATTAAATTATATTTTTATAATCAGCATATAGTAATCTTTTTACATAAATTTCCACTGGTTGCAAACCATTTATTGAAATGGTAGTTGAATTTTGATGATCATAAACACCCAGATTTTATTACTCATCTCATTTTTTCCCTATAGACACTTGGCTGAAAGAATGGATTGTATTTCCTCAAAGCAGAAATATTTTCCCCTTGAGCTCTGTTTTTAAGATGTGGCAATATGATTAACCTGCTTTTAAAAAGAACCATCAGTCTGAGACTGCCCTTATGGTGAAGTGTTTTCCCTTTTGTATCTTCAAACTAAAGGTTAACTCCGATGAATCTGTGGCAATGATTCCATTAATAATTCTCCATCAGCAATCATTTGATCACTGTGGGGTGAAGCAGCTTAAATGCAATCCTGTAGGTAGGGTATGTCTAATTCCTTGGAAAGATTTTGTCTCACAATTGGACATCCCAGTCAAAGACAGTAACAGACTTTTATAGTGATCAAGTCTTTCATCTATCCTTCATTAGAGAGCTTGTCGTTGGCCTCAGATCTAAACACCGCTTGAGAGTTTTTTACCTTTCTTTTTTTCTTGTGATATTTTTCAGTACGAGTGGAATGAAACCTCTATAATGGCATGTTATTGAAGCTACGAATAAACTGGCCAGAGAATGCAACAGAAGTACAGCATGATGAAAGGCAACACGGTAGTCTAAACACTATAAAAAATGCAGTTCAGGTTACAGAAATATCAGTAACGCAGATGGATCGCCTAAATCTTTGGTCAAATAAACAAACTAAAGAGGATGAATAGCAGTTTCTAAAACACCATTACAAAACTCTCCTCAACGTGTGATGAACAAGACAAAGTCATCTTTCTTAGTAAGACTGTTTCTCTTCCTATCTGGCATGTAGTTATGATAAAGAGTAGCAACTTGAAATTAAAGAACAGAAATATGTGAGTTCTGTAAAGCTGTGGATCTATGATGTCGGCCCAGTTTCTCTGAACAGCTTAATTCTATAGGATATAATTATGTCAGTTGTTCAGTAAGTCTATCTTTAGTCTGGCTCGCTTTTCCCATATGTCCAAAATGTCATGGAATATGTAGTATCTTCCAATATATGAAATAGCATTCTCTATCATTTTAGTTATGTTAGATCTGGCATACTCAGTGTATTTCTACTTCATATATCTTCTGCCTATAACCAAGATTCTCTTGATTAACACAACCTCAGACCAGTTTTAACTATCATTTCAAGTAAGAGGCAAAGAAAGGAAACAGAACATCTGTTAGAAAAAAGCACATACTATTTTTCCCTCTAAGACAGGAACACCATTCTATCTAACCATGACTACTACAGAGATCATAATTTTTTAGCAGTTGTCAACAGTTTATGGGCTGGTTCAGCCTGGTTCCATGACTAGCAGGGCGGGGGGACCATGGACCCACATCCTGGGAAAGGGAAAAGGGTAGGGAGATAGGCCTAACAACAAAACAGTGGCAATGATCTGAGGAGAAACAAACTACTTTACTAAATAAGATATCAAAATGCAAGATAACACACTATAATACAATATAATAAAATACAATTGGAATTGAAGATGATAAATCAATTAAATGAAAGAGAGTGTCTGAAAACCGAAGGCCTTACTCCAAGTAAGCTGAGGCAATACAGCTGGGAGCAGAGGCAAGCTGGAAGGTTGAAAAAGGGAGGTCTTGTGATCTGCGAACAGTTTTTATCTTTCCCTCTGAGCGGAAAATGGTAACAGAACAGCGAACAGTCATCTGGGGGAATGTAGTTCTTCTCTTCTGGGGCAGAAGAGGGAACATAACAACAAAACAGCAGCAATGATCTGAGGAGAAACAAACTACTTTACTAAATAAGATATCGGAATGCAAGACAACATGCTATAATACAATACAATACAACATAATTAGAATTGAAGCTAATAAATAAAATGAGAGAGAGTGTCCGAAAACCGAAGGCCTTACTCTAAGTAAGCTGAGGCAATATGGCTGGGAGCAAAGATGAGCTGGAAGGTTGGAAAAAAAAGGGGGGGTCTCGTGATCTGCGGACACTTTTTATCTTTCCCTCTGAGTGCGAACAGTAACAGAACAGCGAACAGTCCTCTGGGAGATGTAGTTCTTCTTCTCTTCTGAGAACCAGGTATCCAGAACTATCCATGATCCACAGAACTGGAGCATTAACTCTTTAACTCCCAGTGCACAACATGATGTTATGATGTGGAATACCGATAACAAATACTACAAAACCACAACCACTGCAGATGTGGAGTCTTCCCTGCAGGAGAGACATAGACCTCTTGAAGCATATGATGGGAGTGACACTTCCCTGAGTATAAATCTATTTCTAAAAGAGAAGACCTCATGTCAATACTCAGCATAACACAACAAAGCTCCTTAAACTCTTCTGAGTAGACGTAGCACAAGGCAAAGGATATCTGAAGGCCCGAATGCCTTCTTCAGGTTTTGGTATAAAAGCAAATTCTGGAGAGTTGTGCCAGAGAGAGAGTGGTAGGTACATAAAACAGTAGGAATGTTGTCAGAATGTGTACTTGGGAGCAGTGGAAGAATTCTCCACTTTTGGGAACTTGTGTTGGAAGACAGTCGCCATATTCTCCTTATTTTGTTTCTAAACATATAGCTCCTTGAGTTAATGCCAGGACCAATATATGTATGTACATTCACATTCTCCGCCCCAGAAATATTTCAGTTTCACTGTGGCGACCCAGACAGAGGACCTGTTCAGAAATTTGGCAGTTCAGGTCTCTGGCTACAGGGGGTGCCTGAGCCTGCTGCTGCCAGAGGAGGATGGGAAGGACACCACCTGCGTGAGGTGCAAGCAGGTGGACGAGCTGCTCAACCTGGTGGCGGAGCTTAGGGAAGAGGTAGAGGGATTAAGAACCATCAAAGAGTGTGAGCAGGAGATTGACTGGTGGAGTGACTCTCTGCAAGAAAGACACAGAGATTGCACCCCCCAAACCATAGTGGAATCCCTCCCTTGCCGTAGTTGAGCAGAGAGAGACAACTTGAGAGAAGAGGAGGAATGGCAGCAGGTCCCAGCTCGGCGACGCAGGCAACCCCCATTCTGACCTACCTTGGTTCCTCAGGTGCCTCTATGTAATAGGTTTGAAGCCCTGAAACTGGAGGGTGCGGTGAATGAGGATGAGGTGGGAGGACTGCCTCCAAGCTTGTCTAAGGTGAGGCGATCAGCTCCATGCTTGAAGACTGCCTCCTCCAGAAAAGAAAGAAGGGTGATAGTCATAGGTGACTCCTTTCTGAGAGGAACAAAGGGCCCAGTATTTTGGCCTGACCCTACCTGTAGGGAGGTGTGCTGCCTCCCTGGACCCAGGTCAGGAATATTTCTAGAAAACTTCCCAGTCTGATCTGCCCGTCTGAGTATTATCCTTTATTGATAGTTCAGGCCGGCAGTGCTAAGGTCACTGACAGAAGCCTGGGGACTATAAAAAAATGATTTTAGGGGACTGGAGAGCTTAGTTGATGGAGCAGGCATACAAGTAGTATTTGCCTGTATTCCTGCAATGGGAGGGAAGGATCCTGAGATGACCAGGAAAACACATCTTATTTACACATTTAGCTGAGAGGCTGGTGCAAATGCAAGAATTTGGGGTTCTTTGATCATGGGGCAGTCTACTCGGCACCTGGCCTGAGGCCTGCCGATGGGAATCACCTGTCTCAAAGGGGGAAACAGATCCTTGCCCAGGAGCTGGAGGGACTTGTAGAGACAGCTTTAAACTAGATATGAAGGGGGAAGGGAATAAAACCAGGCCCGCTAGAGGTGAGCCTGGGGGAGTGGCAATGGGATTAGGGATGAGGCGAGGGGCTCGGCTGAAGTGCATCTACACCAATGCACGCAGCATGGGCAACAAACAAGAAGAGTTGGAAGCCATTGTGTGGCAGGCAAGCTATAACCTGGCTGCCATTACGGAAACATGGTAGGACCGCTCCCATGACTGGAGTGCTGCAATGAATGGCTACAAACTCTTCAGGAAGGATATGTAAGGAAGGAGGGGTGGCGGTGTGGCTCTCTATGTTAGAGTGCTTTGATGTTACTGAGCTTGAGGCTGGGGATGATAAGGTAGAATCCTTATGGGTAAAGATCAGGGGAAGGGCTGACAAAGCAGACATCCTGGTGGGCATCTGTTATAGACAGCTGAATCAGGATGAAAAGGCAGATGACGTGTATTACAAGGAGCTGGCAGAAGCTGTGCGATCGCCAGCCCTTGTCCTCATGGGGGACTTCAACTTCCCCGATATATGCTGGAAATGCAACACAGCGCAGAAGAAGCAGTCTAGGAGGTTTCTGGAGTATATGGAGGATAACGTCCTGATGCAGCTGGTGAGAGAGCCCACGAGAGGAGCTGCCCTGCTAGACCTGCTGTTCACAAACAGAGAAGGTCTGGTGAGACATGTGGAGGTTGGAGGCTGTCTTGGACAGAGTGACCATGAAATGGTAGAGTTCTCGATTCTTGATGGAGCCAGGAGGGGGAACAGAAAAACTGCTACCTTGGACTTCCGGAGGGCGGACTTTGAATTGTTCAGAAGACTAGTAGGGGGAGTCCCTTGAGATTCAGTCTTAGAAAGTAAAGGGGTCCAAGATGGCTGGTTGTTTTTCAAGAAGGAAGTCTTGAAGGAGCAGGAGCAGGCTGTCCCCCTGCATCACAAAATGAGCTGGCAGGGAAGAAGACCGGCATGGATGAATAGGGAGCTATTCTTGAGGCTCCGGGAGAAAAAGAGAATCTACCTCCTGTGGAAGAAGGGATGGGCAACTCAGAAACTATACAAAGAAGTTGTTAAGATGTGCAGAGAGAAAATCAGAAAGGCAAAAGCCCAGCTTGAACTTAACCTGGCCGCTGGGGTAAAAAGGAACAAGAAACTCTTTTTCAATTATATCAACAGTAAGAGGTTCTGAATGCCTTCTTTACGTCTGTCTTTAAAAGTCTGACCAGTTATCCTCAGGGTACTCTACTGTCTGATCTGGTAGTCTCCGCTGGGGAGCAGACAAAACGCCCACAATTCAGGAAGACACAGTCAGAGACCTACTACTCCAGCTGGACTGCCACAAATCTATGGGGCCAGATGAGATTCACGTGAGAGTGCTGAGGGAACTGGCAGAGGTGATAGCCGAGTTGCTTTCCATCATCTATCGGCACTCCTTTTTGACTGCTGAGGTCCCAGAAGACTGGAGGCTTGCCAGTGTGACTCCCATCTACAAGAAGGATTGTAAGGAGGATCCGGGGAACTACAGGCCAGTTAGCCTGACCTCGGTGCCAGGGAACGTTATGGAGCAGATTGTCTTGAGGAAGATCACGCGGCATGTGCAGGACAACCAGGGGATCAGGCCTAGCCAGAATGGGTTCACGAAAGGGCAGGTCCTGCTTGACCAACCTGATCTCCTTCTATGATCTAGTGACTTGTCTGGTGGGTGAGGGAAAGGCTGTTCATGTAGTCTACCTGGACTTCAGCAAAGCCTTTGACACTGTCTCCCACAGTATTCTCCTACAGAAGCTGGCAGCCCGTGGCTTGAACAGGTACACTCTTGGCTGGGTAAGGAACTGGCTGGTGGGCTGGGCCGAGAATGGAGTTAAATCCAGCTGGCAACTGATCACGAGTGGTGTTCTGTAGGGGTCAGTGCTGGGGCCTGTCCTCTTCAATATCTTTATTGATGACCTGGATGAGGGCACTGAGTGCACCCTCAGTAAGTTTGCAGATGACACCAAGTTGGCTGGAAGTGTCAATCTGCCTGGGGGTAGTGAGGCCCTATAGAGGGATCTGGACAGGCTGGGTAGCTGGGCTGAAGCCAATGGGATGAGGTTCAACAAGTCCAAATGCTGGGTCCTGCACTTTGGCCACAACAACCCCAGGCAACACTACAGGCTTGGGGCAGAGTGGCTGGAAGACTGTGTAGAGGAAATGGACCTGGGTGTATTGATTGATGCTTGGCTGAACATGAGCCAGCAGTGTGCCTGGGTGGCCAAGAAGGCCAATGGCATCCTGGCTTGCATAAGAAACAGTGTTGCCAGCAGGAACAGGGAAGTAATCATACCTCTGTACTCAGCACTGGTGAGGCCGCACCTCGAGTACTGCATCCAGTTTTGGGCCCCTCACTGCAAGAAAGACATTGAGGCCCTGGAGCATGCTCAAAGAAGGGCAACAAAGCTGGTGAGTGGTTGGGAGCACAGGCCTTATAAGGAGCAGCTGAAGGAGCTGGGATTGTTCAGTCTGGAGGAGTCTCAGGGGAGACCTTATTGCTCTCTATAACTAGCTGAAGGGAGGTTGTAGTGAGCTGGGGGTCAGCCTCTTCTCTTGTGTAACTAGTGACAGGACTAGAGGGAATGGCTTCAAGCTGCACCAGGGGAGATTCAGGCTGGATGTTAGGAAATACTGTTTCTCCGAAAGAGTGATCAGGCACTGGAATGGGCTGCCCACGGAGGTCGTGGAATCACCGACCCTGGAGGTGTTCAAGGAACGTTTGGACATTGTGTTGAGGGACATGGTTTAGTGAGAATTATTGGTGATGAGTGGATGGTTGGACTGGGTGATCCTGTGGGTCTTTTCCAACGTTGGTGGTTCTATGATTCTATGATTCTATGATTCAGTTGGCAAGAAAATTATTTCCTACCAGTTTTGAGTAGTACTACAAAGAATGGTGCTACTAAAAACATGAGAAAGTGCACTGCAGTCAACATATCTTTCACTCAACAAAACATATATTGCACACATCACTTCGCTTTTGCAGATATGTCCAAACCTGATGTCTTTCTTTTCTCTTTTAGTCATCTTAGTACTCCATGGTCTAAGACACAACTTTTGAGCTATATATAATGTTCATACTTCCAAAAGTTTCTTAGCATAACAAAGTACAAAAACTTGTAAAAAAGAAATAATTAAGAGAGCTTTGTCCAAATTAAGATTACTTAGACCAAGCCGTTTAAGGTATATATGTTTCATCTTGAAATACAGGTTTGTGGGGAAAAAAGAAAACTTGTTAGTACTTGTAACTGTTTTCTTGAGTTGCTAAATGCAGTTTCACTTAAGTAAAAATGAATCCTCCTGATATGCCTTTCAGCGCTCTGAGCTTTAATGATGCCTAGCACAGCAGTGTAATTAACAGTATCAATGATATATAACAAATCTGTTCTTTCCAGTGGTAGAAACAGAAGGCTAATGCCAGATTGCTTGTTAAAGGTACACCCAGTTGCAAAGTATAGCAGATGAGACGTTCCCCCAGTAGCCACGTAATGAGATAAAGACATCTGTAAGAACTTTGAATGTGAAGATTTAAAGCCTTTGGTGATACCACAGACAGAATTATCGTCATCCCAGCAGTCACTGTCACTGGAAATAGAACAGCCCTCCAATCACACTGGACTATGAATACTTTAAACCTTGTTTTTCTTTAAATTAATTGCTGCATATCTATTCCTAAGTTTCTCAAAGCAGTGCAGACTAAGTTAAGAAAGCAGAACTTCTCCTGTACATATATTTGTGTGTGTCTGAATTGGGCCTCCCTGCTTTTTAAAAATATTGCTAAGTGATTATTTAGTAACAGAAGGAAAAAGAAACAGGAGAAGGTGAGAATAATTCAATTCTAAGTAAATGAGAGAAAATGCAAGTCAGGAAATTTTTACTGAATAAATACAAGTTCCACTGGAAAAAAAAATGAGTAACTTTTCCTCAGGAAACTATAAAGTTCTTGCCTACTCCTGGCGCTTTAGAAACTGTAAATTATTAAATTGCATTCACCTGGTCTAATAACAAAAAAAATTATAGTGCATGATCTGAATTTATGTTATTCTAAGTAGGATAGATATGTATTGATAATATTATGAATGTTTGAAATCATATGCATGTGCATGTATCTGGCACACCAGAAGGAAAAGGAGAAGGCCGGGGGGAAAACTGTCACAGGCTCTGACTGCATACCCTCTCCGGGAAGCATCGCTGAGATGGGAAGAGAGGAAGGGTAGATCTAGGCTCAACCCACCCCCAAGCACTCACGTACGCATGTACTGGTTCGGGCTGTGACTTAGGAATTCCATAGTAAATACATTACTGTGACTGTATTATAATAACTCCTTAATTCAAACCCTTTTTATAGCTCAGAAAATCAATTACAGTAAATAATGGGATCAACATATGTTGACGTTATAGATCTGTTCTGGCTGTATTAACCCTTTGTGAGAATAAACAATTACCTGATCAGGGCCAAGAACTGCATAAGACACCAATATGATGTGCAGAAAATGGCAAAAATGGCGTTTAATCACACGTGGCATTTGTTTATATACCTTTTGCTCTACTTCGTCTACATCCTTAAAGGTGTATTGTCCAATTACTGAGCTCGGGGGGGCACTGTCCCGTGACATTCCGAAGGCCTCGCTGTCGCCTAATACAACATTTCCCTCTCCCCCAAGCTCAATAAAGTATTGTCCCGTTACAACGCGAACGCAATCTTACACATACCTAAATCTAACTAAACCCTATACTAGTTACAATATTTCGTGAATTCTGTGATATCCTAAATGTCTATCAAAAGCAGTGTATATCGTGCATTGCAAACAATTCTACAATTCTACAAATATCTTATAAAGTATAGAAGGCAAACCAAAAGCACACAAAGATTGCAAACCTTATTAAAGAAACTTAAGTAATTATTTTAGCAATGAGCCTATACCCTCAAACAGTCCATCCAGCCACTTCTTAAAAGGATCAGTGTCTCTTCTCTTTTCTTATCTTCTGCGTGTGTTCTTACATTCATCGCAGCCTCTGTGTACAGATCCATTGTGGTTACTCAGGTCGAAGCAGCACATTCCTTTAAAATCCTAATATCCATGGCCATAAACTAACAAAGAAAATCTATAACAGCTTAAGTATTGCTAAATACATTCAATAAGGCACTAAATACATAATATAAGGCAGATAAAGATTAAAAGCACCAGAATTATAGTTTTAAGTATCTGTGTGAACAATGATGTAATTTTCACCAAACAATACCAGAAGCCAGTCACTGAATAGATCTCTTGGTTGTTATGTTCCAGCTTCGGCTTTGCTTTTTCCAGCAGTGAATTCTGCAGAGAGAATGTTGTTTTTAAGATCTGGTCTAACTTTTCGAGATGGAACCCATACAATTTTGCCTGTCTCTTCATGTTTCACTGCGGCGTATCCTCTTCCCCATACTAATATCCTCCAGCCTGTTTCCCATGTTCCGGTGTCCACTCTAACCTTAACCGGAGGACCCTCGCTTAAGATTTTAGGTTGCCAGTGTTTCTGCACGGGAGTTCGAATAGAATCTCCACGTTCAAAATGATTCAAAGCGTACAGAGCTTTTGCTAGTATCTCTGCCTGTCTAGCCACAGGGATCCTGTCCCTGTAACCCTCTCCTTCCCCAAGGACGCGTATCTTGTCCTTAAGGAGGCGATTGGCACGCTCTATGATTGCTTGCCCCTGAGAGTTGCCTGGGATACCTGAGATGTGAGATATACCCCATAGTGCTAGCCACTCTTGGGTTGAGCGTGAGATGAAACAGGAGCCATTATCAGTTTTAATTTGTTTAGGTAAGCCCATTACCGCAATGGCAGCAGTCCAATGGTATTGTGCAGCGGACGAGTTAGTCTTGGCATGCTGCGTAGCTACGATGACAGTAGAGGAAGTGTCCACTGTAACTGCAAGCCAAGGACGAGGGGATAGACGTGGTTCCCATGTAAAGTCCGTTTGCCAAATCTGTAGTGGTCCAAGGCCACGAGGATTAACTCCAGCCCCTATTACTGGTGAGGAATTGCAATGGGGACATGCCTGGACGACATCACGTGCTACAGATAAAGGAATAGAGCATGTCCTGGCTAGTGCACGGGCGCCTATAGAGATATAAGCTAGAGAGATATTAAGCCAGCCAGTATGATTTGGAGCAAGCATCGTTAGCTTCCCTAAATAAGAAACACAGCCCTTGCTGCTGCACAGATCTCAGCAGCTAAAAGCCTATCTGCAAAGCTTTGAGCTTGAGCACCATACGCATTAGATTTACGATGTCGAGTAGGAGGAAAGGTCTCGGTGCGGTCAAAGCCTGTAGTGTGTTTAGTGTCAGAGGCGATTTCAGGCCTCTCTTATCCATAAATTCCATCAGGCGCGTGACGCCTTTAGGGTCGAGGGGTACCCATTCGGGACCACGATCACTCACAATCACCGGCAATGCTTCCGGAACCATGTCCCTCCCCAAAGTTTCCGATCTAATCCGATTCCAGTCCGTCATTTGATCCCTCCCCCTCTACTTACTGGCCCCCCTCCTCTAGGGCCAGCCCATTCCTTCTCCCTTGCGCAATCGTTCTCATTATCGTCCCTGGGAGTGGCCAGGGGCGGTGGGTTCCACCCCCTGTCCGTATTGGACAGATCTTTTGCCTGGCCCCTCCCTGGGTGGGCAGAAGGGCTGATCCTGCTCATGTGGATCTCCGCCCCCTGGAATCCGAGTGTACTGACGAATTTTAGATAAGGATACAGTGAACTGCTTGATGTGAACGGGGGATGCGTCTGCAAGGAATGTGGATGAGACTCCGAATGGCCTTGATCTTGTTGTTTTTCTTCTTTCGAGCTAGGAGCGGTCGGCTCGGCCGGCGCCATTTTGCTGTTATGCTCCGTCTCCTCTTGGCTCCTGCAGACAACAGCTCCCAAACCCCCTTCAGACCCCCCCGGGTCCGGCGGCTCGCCTCCACCAGTAAGTCCCAGGATCTGTCGAGCCTCTGTTGATATCTTACCCTCCTCCCGGGCTGCTTTTAATGCCGCTAGTATCAGACTAAAAGTTTTTAACTCAGAGCCACCCTTCTGAGCGCTCATAATATGTTGTGCGAGCACGGAGATGAGGTCATCCCATCTCCGGTAGTCGAGAATCCCCTGGGGGAATTTAACCTCCCCCTCCCGCTTTAATCGGGATATAACAGCGTGAATATCCTTCTTAGAAGGCACAGACCTGCCGCAACAGTCATTAGAAAGCTGAAATATTACCTTAAGTAGCGATTCCATAGTAAAGATGCTGTTGCCTAAGAGAAGCTGCACCGAATCACCTCGGTCATCTACAAAACGCTTTCAAGTCCCAGCGTGTTGTAGGGTAAGCAAACCAAAACCTGGTTCTTCCGTAACTTACCAGCAGTTACAGGATAAGTTTTATCGATTCCCGATCGATCTTCTACTAGCTGCTGGCAAACAGCTGTAGGCTCGCACCAATTCCCCGGTCATCTGCAGACGAATTTGTTGCCCCACAAACTTCGTAAACTGCAGGATAAGCAAGCGCCGAACCCCCGGCCATCTGCAACCTTTAACCCTTTCCGTTGCAGGCTAAATTTTACCAATACCTGGTAATCTGCCGCTCAACGACAGGATAAAAGCGCAATTCTAAATAAGCAAAGCGTTCAGTATAGCAAATAAGCAAAGCGTTCAGTATAGCAAATAATATAGCAAATAGCAATATAACATTCTCACAAAGGGCACAAAACACAGAATTGCTTCAGAGAGGTGCACCATATGTTGTCATTAATGATCTGTTCAGGCTGTATTAACCCTTTGCGAGACTGATCAATTACCTGATCAGGGCCAAGAACTGCATAAGACACCAATATGATGTGCAGAAAAATGGCATTTAATCACACGTGGCATTCGTTTAAATACTTTCTTGCTGTACTTCGTCTACACCCCTAAAGGTGTATTGTCCAATTACTGAGCTCGGGGGGGCACTGTCCCGTGACATTCCGAAGGCCTCGCTGTCGCCTAATACAACAAACATATTTCATCTTATTTGAGTTAATGAATTGTCTGTGAAGTAGTTATGACTCCTCAATTTCAATAACTGCCATGAGGGAACTTCTTAACAGATATTTGCACCTACAGTTGATTTTTTGCCTCTCTAAAAGCTTGCCTTTATTTATTGGGGTTTCCCTTAAAGAAATGCCTCCTATTTTATTCTGTTGACCCATGAGATCAGAAGCAGATGTTGGCAGAGTGACAGTAGAGGTTAAACCTTCCTGACAATATTCCATTACATTTTGTTGCCATGCGACAGATGGCAGCAGAGGGGCACTCTGACAAAATGGGGTGTGACATGGAAGTGTGTATGAAGCAAAGGTGTGAACTGAATTCCTTCAAGCAAGAAAGATTATACCCACTGATATTTGCCAATGCTTGCTGAACATTTATGGAGACCAAACACTGGATGTGAAGACACTGAGGAAGTGGATGGTGCATTTCAGCAGTGGCGACAGTGGCAGTGGGTCACCTACACTGGTACAGATTTTTATAAGCACAGCATGCAGTCTCTTGTTCATAGCTGGTGAAGAATGCATAGCCAGTGGTGATAACTGGTGTGTTGAAAAATAGTGTTTTGTAGCTGAGATTTTTTCTATTAAATATTGTTACTTTTCTCCTATCGGTTGTAGTTTTCATGGAAAATAGTAGGAGACATTACTTTTGGAGCAAGCTACGTATATAAAAAATCTTTCATCTATCTGCATCAACTAAATAATACTGTCTTTTTCAAAGAATATTTTCTGAGCAGAAGCAGAGTGCCTGAGCTATTTGAAAGTTGTTAAAGATGAGAAAGAAAATCCTTATGATTAGCAAGCTCAGTGCCACAATTCAAATTTCTGGTTAACCTGATTTCAGGTATTTCTTTAGAAAAATGTTATCTGCACATATATATACATACTAGGATATATTATTCCTCATGACAATAACGTAATAGATCTAGGAATAACACAACATGGATCATATTTTAAAAATGCTAAAAAAAACTGAGTTAAAAAACAAAATGTAAAATTTCAGCCTTTATGAAGAAAAAGTGGCAATGATACTGAAGTATAAGAAAAACTGTTTCATTTTTTTTTAACCTCAAAAAAAAAAATAGATAAGATTAGTTTACATAAAATTGTTTTACATATTATATTTTTATGCTGATTTTATGCCAGGCTTTTTTTTTTCCCCCTAAGAGGATGTTTTGTTTTTTTTTTTCTCTTAAATATCTACATCTCTTCAAATGCAAATGATTCTACACAGAAAGAAAAATGTTACTCGTTATGAATCATTATACAGAATCCCATAAATTTACAGTATTTTACAGTAGGAATTTGGCATTTTGGAAATTTCATCAGAAAATGGAAGAACATTAAAAAAACAAATGAAGATTTGTTAATGTATCTGCATACATCTATTTAGCTTCTACAAAAACATGGTAATAATGCTGATAATGCAAGACTTTCACACCACTACCTCTTCAGAAACTAATTTTCATATTCTACTATCTGAATCAAAGTTTAAAGCAATATGATTGACATGCTTGTGATATAAAACTCTTGCACACTCATTACGAATGTTCTGCTCATGATTCTCAGGGTTGAAGAGGTACATTTAATGAACTAACAAGTTGTAAAGATTAGCTTATATTGTACAAAATATGTATGAAACCTCACAAATTTCTGAAGTGTATTTAAAAGCAAGAAAATACATACTTTAAATGAAAAGGAAGAATTAATTGACAAGGATCACTCTAATGGAGAAAACTGTTGAAACGTGAATAAAATCAGTCAGAACAGTCACTTGAAGAGTGTTTTTTTTTTTCATTAGTACTCGACTGCAATACAGAAAATAGTAGGAAACAGTTTACGCTGTTTAAGCTGGAATAGTGACCAACTGCAGGCAACAAAATTTTGCATACCGCATCAATTAATACAGGAGGTTGTCTTACATCAGCCAACATTAAAGAGGAGAGCTGGGCAAAATTCTTTTCTCAAACATACTTTCTAGTTAATGCTTGACTACTTGCTCTCATTGACTCTAGCCCTTCTCAGAGGTCTTTTATTTCCATGGTCATCCTGACAATATTTTCAACTCTCCTCTTCTTGTCATCTCATTCAGGTTTTTCTTAACTTTCCACTATGTTACCTATTATCTT
Organism: Pavo muticus; assembly: GCA_016647715.1. Classification (NCBI taxonomy): domain Eukaryota; kingdom Metazoa; phylum Chordata; class Aves; order Galliformes; family Phasianidae; genus Pavo; species Pavo muticus. The sequence continues at coordinate 130,923 of JACDJE010000540.1, forward strand.
AATCATAAGAATTATTTTTCCTCTTCAAAGATTTGGAAATATATGAATAATAAAAGGATCGTTTTTGCTAACTGTCATTATACCCTTTTTTTGCAACCCAGTCCTTTGCTATTCATCCCTCGATTGTTACACAGGCCATAACTCACTAGCTAAATGTAATGAAACTGTTGTATAGGGTAAAAACAAACAAACAAACAAACACTTGAAATTGCCTTCAGCCTCTCCTTTATATAGGCATGAGGAAGGAACTTCCTTCAGTTGTCCATGTCATAAGTAATCACTTCATAAACTTACGGACTCTCATTTTGTAACAAGCCATGTATTTTGGTCCTATTTCATTGATTATTCCAGGTCTTAATGTCTGAGACAATTGAAAAGCATGAATCTAGCTTATATCTAACTTAATTCAGGGAAGTGTTTGTTCAAAATGAAATGAGAGGTCTGTGCTGGAGAATGCAGCCTTCTCCCATCACGACGTCACAGGCACCTGGGACAGACCCAGCCTTCCTGCTACATATCCTTAAGCTATGGCTCACTCACTTCTTCCTGTATTAATATTCTTTTAAACATTCAATATTTCTTTTTGCTTCCAAGTTTTGACCGCCTGGCATTTATACAGATATAAATTACAATCTCAGCCTCTGAAGTTAACTTGTTCTAGTCTACTCATAGGAAATGTTCTTTCTGAATATCTTAGAATTCATTTTCCTTTTAACTTTTGATCAGATTTGTTCATAATACAGCAGCTAAGGTTATGTAAGTGATTTGTAAGGAGCATTCATTATTTTCTTCTGTATATTGGAAACACCTTGTCTGAAACCCAACACTGGTTTTGTCTTACCTTGAAAACTATCTAAGTATGAAGGTCAGGGCACTCCAAAAGTAATAACTCCTATTTATTTCCAGGGAAACTACTACTGGCACAGTGGTAGTCTCTCACAACTTGAGAAATTCTATGATTCTATTCTAAAGAATATGAAAAATAAAGTTTTGCTTTTTTTCTAATTGCATTCTGTACACCTCTGTTCCTAGAGCTGATCAAACCTCAGTATTTTTTCTAGCAGTAGAATTCATATGGCTTGGAAATTCCCTTACTCATGAAAGAAACAGAGCAAGAACATAAAAGTAAAGCCAAAATAAAGCCTTTCATCTTTATCCAACAAAATCCTCTTTCTTGAGATAAAGCACTCCAGAAGTTTCCTGTCAATTTTCTGTGACTGGCATTTTCTGACAGTAAACATTTCAAATTATTATTTTCTTCTTTTTTCTCTAAATCTACAATTTTCTTTTGTCCTTTGCAGGGTCTCAGAAACACTGTCAAGAGGGAAAAACAGGCAGTAGAACCTGTAAAGAAGTCAGCAAAGGAGTGTAACCACATCTAGACTTCAGACAATAATATTCCTAAGGGAGTTACTGTTTTGGTTTCAGATAAAACATAAAGGGATTGGATAGCCTACAGCCAGTTCCACTGCTCTGAAATTAATGCTTCTGTAATGACCACTATTTAATACAAATTTCCCTTTCTTATACGTATCAGCCTTGGCATCAGGATTAACTAAATCAGGTCTGACTACATCATTATGACAAATTTGCCTCTCCACTGGCCAGCACGTTACTCTCTGTTTATTTATATCTATCTAGGACCTATTTTCTGTAGTAAGCAAACAATAACCCTTAGACCATATGGATGAAACATTTTTCTTTGTATGCTTTGATAACTTCCTTTAAAGAGATACGAACTTCACATAGCCTTGAGGGTTCTCTCCACCCCATCTCCTCTCATTCCTCATCTCCTTTATCCACTTGGGAAGTGTTGCCTTCCGGACTATAAACTCTTGGAAGCAAGTGATGTCACATTTTATACGCTTCCACAGTACACTAAGGCCTGACCTATTTAACTCCTAATCAATAGTACAATAGAGGTGTTAAATAATTATCATGGGACTGCTGCATTTCATACCAAGTAGTTCTGCTCACTGATAAGTTCTTTTAAAATAAAATATGTCTCTGTTACACAAGAAAATACCAATTTAAAACAAAAACAAAGAAAACCCCCTGATGTTTATGCATGAAACCTCCAGGAAAACCTGGCATTAACAATGAATAAAGCTTACGTGCAATCAGGTAGAGCTTTATAAATGTCCCTTTTCTACTTTGTTCAATCTCAGATGCTTTGAAACTCAACTTTGATTGTATTTTTATTCAAAGCAATTAAAGTTCTACTGCACTGCTGAGTGTGCATATCAAAGTATTTAAAACTGAAAACACTATCCTTTACAATAGCAAGCACATATAAATTGATTTGCACTTTAATTCCAACTCAGTTGCACACAGACATTAGCAAATTTACTTTCAGACCTCCCTGTTATTCTTCATAAAGTCCCAGAGGCATCTCTGTGAAACTGGATTTGAAGCATATTAAGTGCATTACAGGAAATGCATTCCTGAGCACACAGTCCAATTAAGTTCTGAACAATGCTTTCAAGTCTCACCCATGTAAACTATACAAAGCCAGTGAGATTTGGAGTTGAAATTTAAGGCAAAAAAGACCATTCATTATTTGGTAAAGCATGCATATGTAGAGTTCTTTCCGTCTAGAAACTTGTGCCACAGCAGAAGTTACCAATGGAAAAAGTCTGTGAACCATTAGGAGTACACGAAGCACAGGCAGATTGTTGTTGCAGGATTAAACAGAAGAATGGGAAAGACCCCAGAACAGACAGTGATTTGTATTCAGAATGCCTTTCCAGTCACTTTATTCTGTGACTTCATCAGATAGATAGAATTTTGATAAATATTCCTTAAAGTAAAAGTGGTTTGGGGTACTAAACTTCTATTTTTTGAGCTTTCCAGAGTGGGTCTACACATTAGCTGCTTGCAGCATCAGTTTTGAATTAAATACAGAATACAATATCATTTTTCCTTTATTATTGAGTGGTATAGTGCATTATTTCACCAGGTAAAATGGTTATCCTTTAAATGCTAAAAAATGGCAAACTGTGTCTTATTAGTTTTTATGGTATTTGTTACCTAAAATATAGCTATCACGCTGCTTGCTAGACAACATTTTCCAAACTGAGAATTCAGTCTGTTTAGTCTTTCCTTGTGCATGAACTATATCACAGCTCTGGCCATCCTTGTTGCTTTTAATGTTGTTTTTTTGTTTTGTTTTGTTTTGGTTTGTTTTGTTTTGTTTTATTTGTTTTTTGAGGAAGTTTCATCTACATGGTGTAATGGAAACAAACTCAGAATCTGGTTAAGATGCTTTCAAATTCTTATTTTCATACACAAATGTTTGGAAATGAATTAAGAATAAAGCAGTTGTTTTGCTGTCCATAAGCACAAGTGAACGTTTACCAACTTAAGAAAATGCTGAACACTTCCCAGTTTAGACACATAGAGAATACGTAACAATATTACACTGTTCTTCAGTTAGGCTTTGGTCTACTAATCTTGATGTTTTCACACTGCTGTTTTCATGTACAAACACACACGCACACACACAACATATATATTTAAATTCAGGTGCATACAATCATACGCATCTCCTCTCAGCTCTAAATGAGCAGGAAAATATTCTGGAGGACATGTTGCCACCAGGCAACTACCGGTATGTCCAGGCCGCACTGNTAACCGCGCGCAAGTCATGCAGCAGACGGAAAGCACCAGAGCGTTTTTTTATAACAAAGATCGGAGTATTCCATTGACTGAGAGAAGGCTCTATGTGCCCTAGCTGAAGTTCTCGAGAAATTAATTGCATGAGTGCTTTAAGTTTGTCCAGAGGAAGAGGCCACTGATCTACCCAAACGGGGCGCGCATCCCGTTTCCACTGCAAAGGTATTGCAAATGCTATAGATAACTGGCAGACAGTGGCCTTTATTATAAATTTGTAATACGTGCACCCACACTATTAAGGAAGTCCCGACCTAGCAATGTACCTGGGACTTCAGCAATGAGAGATACAAGCAGGGTAAGCTTCTCCAGTGAACCATCTCTGGTTAAAGGAGCAGGTTTCTGTTTATCTAGTACATACATAATAAGTTCTCCAGGTGTAGAAATCTCTGCAGGGGCTGTACGGATCAGATTTTTAACAGCCTCATGAGACTTTTGTTTAAGGCAATTCACAATTACAGGGCCATGAACAGCTTTAGGTAAATCAGACCCCTCAACAGCTTTAATTAGCCTATCAGCAAAATCTTGAAATGATTCAGTTGGACCTGGATTATTTCTGTCCAGGGTGTAGATGGTTCTGCAGTGCGAGCAGTTCTTCTAAAAGCTTCCAAGGCTGCATCAGTAATTGCTATCAATTCTGCTGGACGTAATATAGCTACCTGAGTGTATGGACTGAGCATGTCTGGAGCTGATCCTGTAAGCCTGAGTAAATTTGTGCCATGTACTGGGTGAGCTGGATCGTTCTTTGCGGCTATTACTATTCGCTTAAGAATAGTTAGCCACTCCTTTTTCCAGAGAGAATATTGTACGGGTTTAAGAGCCATGTGCATAAGGTTCTCAATATCAAAGGGGATCATAGGCCCTGCTTTGATTAGGGCTTCTAATGCATTTAAAGTTATAGGTGATTTTAATCCCCTTTTTTCTATTGCCTCTAATAATCGAGTAACTCCTTTTGGATTTAACGGAACCCAAACCCGTCCAGCCTGTCCTACCACTACGGGGAATGCAGTAATCAAACCTTTTTCTTCCACCTCTTCTCTAATCTTTTGCCAGTCTGTGGCAAGCTTATTTTCTATCTGAAGGCACGCATGAGGTTCGAACCCACGATCTTCGGTTTGTTGGTCACGCCTACTACCCGCCCCATCAATGACATCACACCGCTAACCCTCCACCCCCTGATGGAGGGCGGGTGTACCGCCCTTTACTTGCGTCACTCCCGACTCCGTCTCAGTCTCCGCCTTCGTCTCTGCTTTCATCTCCGCCTCCGTAGGTGTAGCAAACTTTTGCAGAGACGGATACTTTCGAAAACGAGACAATTCAAGGTCGGAAGATAAGTTTGTAGTGTCTAACGGTGGGGCCGGTGGGGTGACCGATGGGGGGGCCGACGGGGGAGCTGATAGTCACTGGTTCGTTGTTGTTTGAGCAGGAGCGGTCAGCTCGGCCGGCGCCATCTTTGTCTCAGGGGATCTGAAAGAAAAACTTTTCCCCGGCGAGCAGCCTTTTCCCCGAACCGGTAAAGTTCCACCCCCCGGATTCCCCATCCCATTCGCGCAGCTGTGTAAATCCTCTCCTGGAGCTACCGAGTCAAGACTGAGAAGCTGCCGAGCTTCTAACAGCAGTTTCCCTTCTTCCCTTGCTGCTTTTAACGCGCCGACAATTAAACCCCACGTTTTCAACTCTGAGCCGTTTTTCTGAGTGGTCATTACGTGCTGTGCAAGCATATAAGTTAATTCGTCCCATTTTTTGTAATCAAGAATTTCATAAGGAGATTTGAGCTCTGCCTCTCGTACAAACCGAGAAACAACAGCTTGAATATTCTCTTTACAAGGCGCGAAATTATCAAAGTAACTTTTACAAAGCTGAGCAATTACCTTAATTAGCATTTCTATAGTAAAGAAGCTGTTGCCTAGGAGAAATTGCACCGAATCACTGGTCGTCTACAAAAACACTTTGAAGTTTCAGCATATCGTAGGATTAATAGATCAATACCTGATCTCTTCTATAACTTCCCAGCAGCTATAGGATAAATTTTGTCAATTCCCAACCTTCTACAGCTAGTGGCTTAATAGCTGTAGGCTCACATCAATCCCCAGTCATCTGCAGACGAATTTGCAGCCTTACAAACTTCGAAATCTGCAGGATAAGCAAGCGCCGAATTCCCGGCCATCTACAATGTTAACCCCTTATGTTGCAGGATAAATTTTACCAATTACCTGGTCGTCTGCCGCTCAACGACAGGATAAAAGCGCAATTCTAAATAAGCAAAGCGTTCAGTATAGCAAATAAGCAAAGCATTCAGTATAGCAAATAATACAACAAATAGCAATATAACAAAATATATAACAAAATATAAATTCTCAAAAA
>JACDJE010000540.1:140222-152449 GCA_016647715.1 Pavo muticus
AAACTTAAGCAATTGCTTTACCCATGAACCCATTCCCCCAAATAGTCCATCCAGCCAATTCCCGAAGGGATCACTGTCTTCTTTAATCTTCTGTGTGTGTTCTTGCATCCATCGCAGTTGTTTATGAATTGACACGCTGTGATCACTGAGGTTGAAACAACACATCCCTTCAACATCCTCACACCCGTGTCCTTGAGCCAGCAGCAAAAAGTCGATAGCTGCTCTATTCTGTAACACCGCATGACGGACACTATTAAGATCTTCAAGCATAGCATTTAACACAAGCGTAGTCGTATTGGCCTGTTTCGAAGACCAACAAGCCAATCTTTCTATCTGGGTTAAAGCTGCCGCTGCCGAGACTCCCGGTGCGAAAAATGAGGCAAAGATGCGTGCAGTAGAACTCCACAAGTTAACTTCATCATTGCATCCAGGTCCCAGATGCAAATCACGACGGCGCCTGGGAAGATGTAAGCTACGAGATATATCAAGCCAGTCCATATGACTCTGAGCAAGCATCGTTAGTTTCCCCAAATAACATGGGCCTCCTAGAGGATTAATTGGTATACCTTGCCATGCCCTATCGCCACAAATCAGGAAAATACCTGGAGGGAGTGCTTTTGCTGACCCATTATTCCACAACTCTTCATCGAACCTTTTCTTTAACGAGAACCCATACCAATCCTGGGGCCACGTTTGAGTAATTTTTAGGGTGCCGAATCTGCGGGTCTCATTCCTCGTATACCCACAATAGGGGGTAGAACAGAAAGAGAAACTCTTTACATTAATTGGGTCTACAATTGTCCACTGTTGGGGACCTCAACTCATATTCTGGTAAAGGTCTGGCCATGTAATGTTTCTCCAACGTCCCCCAAACCAACTCTGATGGGCCCGACCTACCTGGGTACGCACATAAGCTGTTTCACCGCGACACCATCCGGTCGTGCTCCCAAAGCAAAGGAACGTGCGAGTACCATTCTGAGAGCCATTCTTTACCAATTGGGAGCCTAAAATATCCAGTTCCTGAGGGTCCCAAGGGAGGGTCTGATTTAAAGATCGAATCAGACACGCCGTTTGCATAGCCGCATCCGTATCATTTTTACACACAGTGTGATTGACCGTATAACCCTTGAACTCCTCCAAATGGTAACTCGGCAAACCCACTAAACAGGTATGAAAGGGAGAGGTAGCAGACTGAAGGCCAAGACAGAAGTCTGTTTGCCCTGTGAGGTTCGCCCACGTGACCCAAACATTACATGGCTGTTGTAGGAGGCGCCCTCCCCCCCCGGCCGTTACCATGGGCATCGGCAACATCAGGAGTATCAACATTGCAGATGTGGTGCTCCTCTTGATGAGTGGTCCTTGGTCCTGTTGTCCATTCTCCAGTTGTTCTGGCATTGGCTTCTTCGGTTTGCCAATGAAGGATTTCTGCAGAAGAACTCACACCTAGAATCAGTTTCTATAAATGTCACGTCTTGCTTACATCTGGTTTTACTTTTCGCGATGGCACCCACACTATTTTTCCGGATTCATGATGTTTGACTGCCGCATATCCCCGACCCCATACCAAAATCATCCAACCTGCTTCCCATTCTCCACTGTCCACTTTTATTTTTACTGGAGGGCCCTCAGTCAGAATTTTCGGTTGCCAATGTTTTTGAACTGGGGTTCGACTACAGTCCCCACGTTCGAAGTGATTTAAGGCATATAAGGCTTTTGCTAAAATCTCTGCCTGCCTGGCGACAGGAATTCGGTCCCGATGACCTTCCCCCTCCCCAAGGGCAAGTATCTTTTCCTTGAGAAGGCGGTTAGTTCGTTCCACGATTGCTTGTCCCTGAGAATTGCCAGGGATCCCCGTGGTATGGGATATCTCCCACCCAGCCAACCATAGCTGTGTGGATCACGAGACAAAGCATGAGCCATTGTCTGTTTTTATCTGAACCGGTAGGCCCATAACGGCGATTGCAGTAGCCCAATGACACTGTGCAGCTGTAGAATTGGCTTTCGCATGTTGTGTAGCAATAATAACCATAGAGGACGTGTCGACAGTAACAGCAAGCCAGGAGCAAGGGGACAAACGCGGTTCCCAAGTGAAGTCTGTCTGCCAGATCTCTAGAGGCCTAAGGCCACGAGGGTTGATCCCAGCTCCTATAGCAGGTGCTGAGTTACAAAAGGGACATGCTTGGACAACATCGCGTGCCGCCGACAGGGGAATCGAACAGACCCTGGCTAGTGCACGAGCGCCTATATGTAAGGAGGCGTGAAGGTCACGGGCTTCCCGTATTGTGAAGACACAGGTGCCTGCTGCCTGGTCTGCTACTGCATTTCCTGCTGTAAAGAAGCCTGGTACTTCTGAATGACTACGCACATGTAATATTGCAACAGGAGCCGATCGTTGAGCCAAGGCCTCCTCTAAGATACCTGCTGCCTCAGAGTTCGGAGATCCACTGTTACCCATGCGAATGAGCAGCTTGGCCGCAAAAGCAGAATCAGTGACCACATTGCACGGGATCTCTGGCCACATAGTCATAGCTCTTGTGACGGCCACTACTTCGAGAATTTGAACACTGACTGTTTTATCAGAAAAGACAGCGGTCTCCCATCTATTACCCGGAAGCTGCCATACCACAGCTCCTTGGTTTGTGGCTAAAGATGCATCTGTGAACAACGTGGGTCCCTGAAGTGGGGTGGTACAGACACGAAAAAGCCCCTTTTGCAGAATCCATGTAGGACGGCGGGGGATGTGCCTGTGGGGGATGGGGATGAAATTCCGAAGGGCCTTCAGCGTGTCGTTTTTCTTCTTTCGAACGGGGAGCGGTCGGCTCAACCAGCGCCATTTTACCGGCCATTGTTAGCGGCTCCGTCTCCTCTCGGCCCCTGCAGACAACAGCTCCCGGACCCTCATCGGCCCCCCCCGGGTCCGACATCTCTCCCCCACCGCCAAGACCCAAAATCTGTCGAGCTTCTGCTGATACTTTTCCCTCCTCCCGGGCTGCTTTCAATGCCCCCAGCATCAGACCCCACGTTTTTAACTCCGACCCCCCTTTCTGAGTACTCATAATGTGCTGTGCGAGCACAGTAGTGAGATCGTCCCATCTCCGATAATCGAGAATGTCTTGGGGAGCCTTAAGCTTCCCCTCCTGTTCCAGTCGAGAAGTGACTGCTGCGATTTCCTTCCTAGAAGGAACAGTCTTGCGGCAGTAGTCTTTGCATAATTGAAAAATTACCTTAATTAACATTTCCATGGTCCGGACCTCGGCACAGCTCCCACGGGGTACACCGACCCTACCAAGCCTTCCGTAACCCGCCGACTGCAGACCATGCGCTGGCTCTCAATCAATTGGGCCCAGACCTCAGCGCAGCGACCTTTACCACGCTGCCACCTGCTGACTATGGACCCCGGGTAGACCCGGACCTTGGCGAGGCCTCGCCGTCTTCCGCCAACTACGGGTCCCGGCGCAGCGCCCTTACCGCGCTGCTGTTTGCCGGAGGGGGTAACAGTGCGATCCTGGAATCACGTCGGGGTCACCAGCTGTTGCCACTGGGCAACTACCGTATGTCCAGGCCGCACTGTTAGGGACTAGCGATAAGAGCTCGCTAGGGCCAAAAGCACACAGTGTCACCAATATGGTGGATGTAGCAAATGGCGTTTATTATCAGAAGTTTGTAGCCTATATACTCTATTTGCATTATCTACGCCCCTCTTTAAGCTTGCGTTATACATTATTCATAAAGCGTAATACATTATTCAGAGCAGGGGAGGGTCCCTACCGCGTCACAACCCGATGCCCCGCTTCCGCCTACGGTAACAAGGACAGAAGGAGAAACCATTCACATGAGCATATGACCATTTCTATAGGCATTTCAGATTAATTCTTTTGATACAGGAAAAACTAACGTACAATTTTACATACGTGTGTGGCAGGGTTTTTGTTTGGTTTGTTTTGTTTTGTGTGTGCGTGTGTGTGTGTGTGTGTGTGTGTGTTTAAATATATATCTCTCCCTGCATATTTAACCAGAACAGATGAGAAAAAGGACCAAAATACGATGACAAAGGTCACTGTCAATAATTTGTAGGAACAATTCACTTGATAAGTTTATGTCTACTCTCTTTGTTTACTGTGATTCGTAATAAAAGCAAGCAGTGTGTACAGGGATAAGACAATGTGGAAGAGTTTCAGTGAAGTTTGAAGTCCTTCAGTTTAGTATTTCTACCATTTCATTCAGAATTCATCTAATTGCATTACATAAAGATTAAAGATGACTTGAAAAATCAAGAATTTAAAAGACTATTTGGCATATTTTAATGTCTGTAACAAAACAGGACAAGCATCACTTAGTATATTACCACACTGTTATGAGGAGTATCATTTTTCTAGAGAAGTAAAAACTGCAGCAGAGTCTCAGTGAAATCTGTCCTTTACAAGAATTCTTCCTTAATTTCCAGACCACAGAAGTCGGAACAGAATTAAATAAGCAATGATAGCCTTAAGACACCAATCTCTAAGTGGCTGCTACTGAAAGAAAGACTGTCTCACAGCATTTCCCAAGTGTTACGCACATTCAGTCACACCGGCAGATGGTACATTTGGATCTCAAATGTTCCTTCTCAGAACTCTATTGCTGATCTTCTGAAGACTCAGGAATTCTCTTTTTCAAAAAAAGAGATAACATTTAAAAGTAAGGTAAAATGTCACAGAAAAGAATTATTTTAGGAAGTGCTAAAGAACCCTTGAGGACTACATTTTGAATAGATCTACAGAGAGCAGCAAGAAGTTACTCACCAATTGCATTCACTGTTTTAATAGACCTATTACACTGAAAGAGACTGGATGGCAATTAAAACTTTTTTCTCCAGGAAAATATATCAGAATTTCACTCTGCATTGAGAGGCTTGTATTTTTATTTTTACTTTTTAAATTAAACAGACATCCTTGCAAAATGGCCACGAATGTGCCTTTCATGCAAATCTGGTGTCCCTGATAGTTCTACTTTGGCAAATGTTTCAAAGCTTTTTTTCCCCACTGTTTGAAATACCTCAAAGGGAGTGTTTATCTACAAAGTATTTTCTGAGAGGGGCCATTTCTGCCATTTAAGAACAAAGAAGTATTAAAAAACATGTGTGCATAACTGACATAGAATCATAAAATCATCTTAGAATCACCAGGTCTTGGAAAAGACCTCCAAGATCATCCAGTTCAACCGTCCGTCTATCACCAATAGCTCCAATTAAACCATGTCCCTCAGTACAACACCTAAATGTTCCCTGATATATGGAGTAGGAAAACCGCCTCTCTCCCATTCTTCAATGTTCTCCCGACAAAAAGGTATGATGAAAGATTAAATAACATGATAATAAAGCTAAAACCTCTATTTGCCTTATTTATCTTCAAAATGCAATAATTGTTCCAGACTTTCTTTCCATCTCTCTTCAATATTTCTATTCAAGACAATTCAAAAATCTTAGTTTCAACGATCTTTATCTTCATATTTAAAGTTTTATACTATGTCAACAGAAAATAAAACTAGTGTAACCTCTGTTGGAAATACTTCCTAATTATGAGTATTAAAATATTTTTTCTAAATATTTGTATGAATCCTTCTTTGTTCTTTCTGGCTCAAAGCTTGCTTCCTGAGGTATTCCTTGCGATAAGACTCTAGGAGATGAGAGGTGGGTGTTGCTGTATGGCAATCAACATCACTGTCTGGACAATTTTACATTTGAAAGCATTTCTTTGGAGCTGTTTGCCTTCGGAAGGGAGTGCTCAGGACTGTTTACTGGACTGTTTACTGGACTGTTTACTGATAGAAGATCTGTCCTGTGACCAGATAACTCCTGTCTGCTATGGGAGATTGTGGGGTGGTACCATTGTATCCTGTGAAGACAAGATACAAGTTGGCACCTCCATACTCCCTCTTATCTGCTGGCAAGGCCTGGAAGATGGGAACAAAAGGAGTTCCTGCTAAGATCCAAAAGCCAGAAGCTGTCAAACCAAAAAGAGCTGACTCAACCACTTTGGACTTATAAATACTGCCATTGGAAATCATCACAGTGTTCGGTGTTCGGTGTTCGCAGTTGTAACCGTAGCCACCATTCGCAATCATTGCCGTCATCACCATGGTCATCTTCATCGTCAACAGAACAACACCCAACGACCCACCTCTACTGAAGACTGAACTAGGAACCTCGCTGGACCCCTTGGTGGTGACTATCTCCCTCTTGCTTCCTATAAAGACTCCTTGCTTCTATTTCCTATCTTTCCTATCGCCCGCCTTCCCTTCCCAATCACCCTAATTCGTAATAGTGTCCGCCTTCCCCTACCCCATCTCCCTGACTAAGATTTGTAATAAACTGGTTGGACCAACATTTGAACCGTTGTTTCTTAATCTCACTTCAGGTACACATACATTAAAAGAACCTCATCTCCCTCCTATAAACTGGAGTGAGACAATATTACATGTTACAATAAAACGAGTTTAAGAGATTATTAAAATTTCTCACAGAGTTCTACTTCTTGGCTATATAAAAAGTAATTAAGGAAATGGAAGTATTTTCTTTATGAATAGATATTTGTACTTACAAATAGTCAGGAGCTACTCTCAGGTCAACATAGTTGGAAATACTTCTTTTTTTCATCAAAAATAATTAGAAGAAAATCAATATCCAGGCACAGTAATACACAGGTACTGATCTGCAATTAAAAAAAAAAAAGCTGCCATCTCCTGCAACGCACTCAGAACTGAAACGTGCCAATTGACTTCAATGGAACTCCTTCTCTTTTCATTCCTTTTATCACTGCTCTTCTTCACATCTAGCCTTCATATTTCTTACTTTTTGCCTTTATTACTGGAAAATCTTGAGAACTATTCTATCATCTCTGCTGTGTTTTTCACAAACCTATCTTGCTTAATATCCTCTCTTGGCTTGTCTTTACAGTGAATGAATAATGAGCTTGCAAAAGACACAAATAGCCAGCTATAAGAGAAGAGAGATTTTGGCGGTGAATCTCAGTCAATTCCACAGAACAATAGAAGACTCATTAACTTTGTGTTTCTAGTAATGCAAAATGTCATAAATATATTTGTGTCATTAGAAGACTGAAAAAAATATAATGACCAAATGGAACAAGAAATTCATCTATGCACAGACCCTGTCTACAAAAAAGACACCTGCATTCTGCACAAATATGCGTAAGAGCTTTTTCACAGTGAGGGTGACGGAGCACTGGAACAGGCTGCCCAGGGAGGTTGTGGATTCTCCTTCTCTGGAGATATTCAAGACCAGCCTAGACACCTACCTGTGCAGCATGCTGTAGGGAGCTTGCTTTGCAGGGGGGTTGGACTTGATGATCTCTGAAGGTCCCTTCCAGCCCCTATAATTCTGTGATTCTGTTCTCATCCCCTTGTCTTCAACAGAGCTGAGTGAGCACTGCCAACATGACAAAGGAAAACACCCTACTCTCAAATGCAGAGTATACTCACCCCCTCATACTCATAGTTTGTACAACTTTGATGACACCTGAAGCTGGGGAAAAAAAAAAATATTGAGCAAGACAATTCTGTTTTTCAGAGCAAAAACCATATAATTTGCTTTTCACCAAAACATAGAAGAAATTGTGAGAGAAATTAAATAGTCCAAAAATCAAGGGATAAGTTGTCAGCTGTAGCACAGGGTTGTTTTTTATGTGTTTTTTTTCCCCCCAAGTATGTAGTGCTGTTATTTGCATTGTTATTAAGCATCTGTACATCAATTGCATAAACACAATTCTTCTGCTCCATCATCTGCTAAGTGGATTCATATGTCAGCTGACAGTTTTGTACAGTGCCACCAGCCTCTCTTGAAGCCTTTTAAAATATCCTCCTGCAGTTCTGACACACAGCATTGGGGTTTTCGTTACTCAGAGAGATTAGTCAGTGTGCTGAAGCACACTTACATTAACTCCATTGATAACCTGAAAGAATATTTACATGATAACAGTACATCCACTTTTGTGGTGAGGACAGAAGTTCAGCACTGAGTTAAGTGAGATAGGACACAGAACTTTTTACTGAATAACTAGACATTTAAATGTTAGGTAGTGGGCATTGTTTTGTCCAGAGCAGAAAATGAAATTTTAAAACCTCTGTGTGCAGGTTACACAGACTGGAATTAAAGTGTAGGATTAATCTGCTTATATAAAAATTTTTGATCAAAAGTTTAGTCTCTGCTACAGAGATTGCATATGAAAATGAAAATCTGTTGAAGCTATATTAATAGGCTCTGTATTTTGTTATTTTATCTCAATTCAAATAGCATAGCCTGTGACTGTGATAATGCTTTGAAAATAAAAGAGAAAATCACATTTTCCATGCACAGAATAATATATAGTTTTTTGGTTTTGTTTTTCTATTTTCCTTTCCACTTTCTCTTATCCTTTGTTGCATGTGGATGAATTATCAGGAATTTTGTAATTCTGTCCAAAAGCAACGACAGCTATGCTTCTTCACATCTCCTTGGCATTAAAACACAAGGCTGGCTGTGGGAAGAAGCATTCTTTCCCGAGTTGTTCCTTTGAGGTTGACAGCTGTAATTTCTATAGGGAGTGCAATCGCATGATGAAGTTATAGCAATAAAAATGCATTTTAGGTCACTTCCACAGAGAGCTACAGGATATTAGCATCCATAATATCAAAGTATAAACTCATCAGCATGATCAGATAGGCTAGTTCAAGTAATTATTCTTCTAAAACATAATCACAAGTCCTCTAACTAAACCACAGTCACTTTGTAACACACATCTACACTAAAGTAACTTTTTTATTGTGGCTTGAACACAAAAGGTCATGAGTCTTTTACCGCCTGCAAAATGTAAGATTATAAATCAAGCATAAAAAATAAAGCTACTTAACTTGAGCAATAGGGGATTCATGATTCTTTTAGAAGCAGAAGTTGAGAATTTTCAGCTCACAAATGATGTGGACAGTTGCTCAATAAGCAAGATGAATCAGTTGAGTCAGTGGAGAACTACCTACAGATCTCATCACTATCAACCAATATCAAGTTCAAATTGCAATGCAATCTATATATTACAAAACTGTTCACCTCATTTTTGTACATGAATCTTCTTCATCCTCAAATATTGAGGGGAATAATATGAACTACATCTAATCTAATACCTAACAGGTATTAGACAGCAGTTCAGAACAACTGCTAGCTATGCAGGAAGCATTGGCAGAACACTTTGATGCACAATAGAAATTAGCACATATGCACTTGAATAGTTGATCATTATATCTAAATACCTTTCCAAAAGGTATACAGAAGGTAAATATTTCTTCAAGGAGTTAAAGCATTAAGCTATTCTCATTTTTAGGTTCTTAGGAAATTTCATAACTGACTACACTTGTTAATAGTAAAGGGTTGCTAAATTGTAAAACGCATTTCTTATTTTGTTCATATTTTTATTTTCACAATCTTTTTCTAAATGTGTCATCACTACATTCTGTCATTTTTATTGCCTTACACTCCCAGTTGACTTTTAATTGAAATACAGTACACTCAGAATGTATGTATGTGCATATACTCAAGTTACTCTGAAAGTCATGTCTCCTATTTATTTCCATGGGAACTACGAGAGATAAAGAGTAAAATAACACTATTTGATAGAGCAAATACTCAGCTACAACACACCACTTTCCAACATTGTCAGCAGCATCAATATGTATTTTTCACTAGTGATGAACAAGAGCCTGGATGCCATGCTACAAACATCTGCACCAGTAGAGGTGATCCATTGTCACTGTCACCACTGCTGATATGCACCACCCACCACCTCACTGTGCTCACATTCACTGTTTGGGCTTTAGAAACTTTCAGCAAGTGTCAATAATTGCCAGTGAGTGACATTTTTTTCCTGCATGCAGGAATTCAATTCCACACCTTTGCTGAATATGCACTTCCATGTCAGGTGCCATTTTGTCAGACTTCCCCTCTGCTGTCATCAGTCAACAAAATGTACCAGAATATTGGAAAGAAGGTTCAACATCTATTGCCATATTATTTACATCTGCTGCTGACATCACAGGTCAACTTAATAAAATAGGAGGCAATACTTTCAGATCATCTCTCCTATATGCAAATATATAAACATACATATGTATTTACTCTCAAGAACTATTCATAAACCTATTCTCCTGATTGCCTGTAATCTTCCCTGGGATGTCTTTTGTTGATTAAGAGGGTTTTTCTGAAAGGCAGTCTAAGATTTCTGACTATTTCTGTAGCTCCGTTTCAGAGAAGAAGAAAAATAGGTAACAATCTATAATTTCAATAACTAAAATCATCTTTTTTTCCTCCAATTTTTCCAATGGAGGAAAAAACAGAATAGCTTTTGTATTATTTTACAGATGTACAACTTGACTGGAAGATGAAAGGAAAGATCTCCGAAAGGTTTCATGCAAATGACATAAAATTGCGTTGAGTACACAGTTTGAACTTTTTGGTAAGATACTTGACAGAATACAGATTACTTTTTCAGGTCAAAACAGGTACTTTACCAGAAATATATAGGGAAGGATACACACACACAGTCCTACGTTGCTTTAGATCAGTAAAATATCTTTTTGCTACTCATTTCAAATTTCAAGACAAAGTATTCTATAGAGTACAGTATTGGGAAAGCTTTGTTTTGACAGTTGACATGAATTAAAAGCAAATCCAGAAATAAAACAGAATTTGGTAATGTTTCAATCTTTCTATTGAATAATTCTATGTATAGGTAAAAATGGGAATAAAGAACCTAATTTCTTTTTATAGTGTGGGTAACATCAGTGAAACTCAGTACCATCTAAGAGATTTTTCCATTCAGGTTAAGCGGGAAAGTAATTAAAGGCTCCTACAAAAAGAAGAAATAATCTGACAAGCCTGGATGTGCACCCATGAAAACCACAGCTTTCCATGTAATTTCATAACAAATATCTAATCTAGAACTATTTCTCTGTGCTGGAGACAAACAAAGTCAGAGATCAGGAAATGCATAATTCAGAAAATTAAGAATGGAATTTTCATTTAAGTCTTAGCTAGTGGTCAGGATAGACAATTCCTTGAGTTGAGGAAAATAAACTTTATTCCTTATATGCAAAAAAGCTTTTGTTCCAATCAGTGATTTATCCTAGCAATGTAATCTACTTGCAATGTTACATACTGACTAATTCAACAGAAAACATCCATATTCTCTTGAATACTTGAAATCTATCTTACATATGCTTGAAACTGATTACTTGTAAATGTAACTTCACCCGGGCTTTTAGTGATATATTTGAACAACTGAGTAGTATTAATCAGAGGTCATACTTACATCTCATTTGCCTATTCTCATGTGCCAAAAAAAGCACTTCTCTATTTCAGAGATGGCAATATACATAGTACATAGCAGCATGCTGCTCTAGTACTGAAAACTCATTCACAGTTGGGTGCCTTACTAAGTCCTGTAAACTAAGTTATACAACAGTTATTATAACACAAATATACACTTTTGGTAAATTATAACATGGGAAAAAAAGCAACACTAAGAGAATTAAAAAAGTTTAGCAAGCATGGTTACTTCTTCAGACAAACACGTGCTGATGTGCAAACCTCTAGATAACTTAGTAGACAGTGGAAGAGGTCCAATATTACATTTAGTAACTGCAATGTCATAGCATTAACACTTTTCTTAAAATCCTCTGTATTGAGAGTGTTATTTGCCTGCATCCACTCCCGTGAGTTACCTGAACACTTGAGAGACTGTAGTATAATTTTGATACCAATGTTTATTTAACTTTTGCTGTCACTTTGGTAAGAACCTCTCCAAGAGCAGCTCAGTGCACTTTACACCTATTCCTGATACATATTTGTTGTGCAGTGAATAATATAAGGTAGTGCACATATTTCTGTGCTCTCTAGATAAACGAGAAACCAGGGGGCTGATGAATCTGCTCTTTAAAATTTTTTCAAGTGTCTATCAAACTCCTTCTGCAGTTCCCTGAGAAAACTTCCATTGCAGCAAAAGTGCTGAAGGACATGGAACAATTAATCAGAACACTACAAAAGGCTTCAAGAACAGTAAACATTGAATCACAGAATCACAGAATCACAGAATCACTAAGGTTGGAAAGGACCTATAAGATCATCTAGTCCAACCATCCACCTATCACCAATGGTTCTCGCTAAACCATATCCCTCATCACAGCATCCAAACGTTCCTTGAACA
>JACDJE010000540.1:156578-196694 GCA_016647715.1 Pavo muticus
AAAAAAAAAAAAAAAAAAAAAAAAAAAAAAAAACAGATTTTTACAGATCAAAACTCTGATTTCTGCTCTTATAAGATAAACCAAGTGACAACAGCATGAGAGGGTTTTTTAATTTTGTTTTATAAAGAAAAAGAGAGCACAAACTTAAACCACATCTTAGATGTCCTTTTTGTCCTCTCACTATAAGCATTATTCACATTACTCTTCCTCTTCCATTACTATAATATAGTATACATAGTACTTATATAAAAAAAATTGTACCTGTTTACTCCTGATTTTACTAAGCCTCACATATCTCTACTGCCATACATAACTGGTTGACCAAGGCACTTCACAGGGTCTCCCTGTTGAGACAAAGTAGCAACAGCCCTGGCTACAGTGTTTCTGCTACAGATGCACTGCTGCACATCCTTCCCCGGAGTAACCTTGCTTACATTGGAGATTGTCCTTCCAGGGGAAGGTTGATACACATGCGCAAGAACATGTGAATATTTCCTGCGTTCAATTTTCCCTTGGGCAGTAGCTCAGTTACAAACCAATATTCCTCACAGACCAAATTAATCCTTCCCATCAAACAAAAAGCATTTTCTGAAAATACATCCACAATTGCATAAATCACTCAAATGGCTCAACTTCAAGTCATTAATATTAAAACTGAAAAGGCAATTTGCTAGGATAATAATTATGAATTGAATCAAATACAGCATGTAAATGACAAATTCTATTTTATTTTTGATTTCTAGACAGGATTTTACATATCATTTCTTTGCCAAATGCTTGATCTATTTTCTAAGTGTTCTCTTCTGCAATACAGATTCTGTTAAGAGTGGTAGCAATTAATGTAGACCAAAAAAAAAAAAAAAAAAAAAAATCTTGAGAGGAAAAAGAACTATATTCTAGATTCCTTTTCAGTATTCTTAGGACAAATTGAAGTGCATAAGTTCCGGAGGAAACTGATTGCTGCGTTTAAGATACTATTTTTGACAAGCATATTCTGCAGAAAAGGAAAATGAGTACTGTCTGGAATAACAGTGACCTTTAAAACTCTCTAAAAGTCAAGAAACTTAACAAAGGTGAGGGAAAACTGAAAAAGCTCACAGAGCATTGTGGACTTTGAGACTTGGGAAACCAGTATAAACCTCAAAAAATCAACATTAAATGTCACATAACTAGTTACCAGAGCCCTCACAGGCAAGCAACATTTTAATGGAAAGGTACACTGGGGTAAATTAATGATGGGGTGCAGAATTTTCACTGCATTACTGTAAGAAATATCCAACAGCAGCACAGAACAGAGCCTGACAAAAGGGAAAATTTTAGCTTCTAATCCTCCCAACAGCATGAATCTCAGAAGTGGAAAAATCTTACTTTTATTCTTCTCTCCTGTAATGTGAAACTCCTGCTCTTTTTTTCCTCATCCAGGTTAGAACACTCGACTTGAGTCATTTTATACATTATATTCCAAGACAGCAAATCATCTCAACTAAAAGATTTCAACAAGGATTAAGATCCTCAGCTTTCTACATAGACTGCCACTCATTGTCAAAGCAGTATCTTGGCTTCACAGAAATAAAATGGAAAATTAAGTGGAATAAAGTATGATATACACTAAAAATTCATGCAAAATAATACACTGTGTATCTGGAAAGGTTCTGTGTATTCAAAGTATTAACATGCTAAAAAAATATTAGAAAATCTTCTAGATATATCTAGAAAGCATGCCTCTCAAGCACCTCACAAATCTTGTAGGATGATATGGTAATGACCTTCAAACATAAACATTTGCAACAGTAAAAATGAATATTCACCCAATGACCTCTACTTAATCTATCTGGGAGAAACTGTAATGTGGAGGAAAAGAGGAATAAAATTGACAGGAAAATCTAACCTGGCCTTTAGAGCTCAGTTCTTAAAGGTAGCTCATTTAAGAACTTGAACAGGATGCTATCCTTAAAGATAATAAAATACAAAAATAACAGAAATTTACATCTATGTCAGAATATGCCAACGAAACATATTTTAAGAAACATGTTCTTTTACAACAGTGGTTCAGAAAAAAAAAAAAAAAAAGTATTACAGTGCCCAACATTCTCTCTCACACAGACATTTAATGCTAGGAGTTCCACTGGGCAAACAGTTAATTGCTTGGGATATTAATTCTTGTTTATGTATGTTTTCAGGAACAGCACTGTAACAGCTAACATTCTTGCTTTTTAGACGGAACAGACACGTATCTCAAAGGTGTGCAAAATGTATCCATTTCAGTTCCCAAGTTGGCATTAAGTTCAACTAATAGCCAACTTGCTGTGCTTCCAACTTCAAAAACAAGCAGCACAGAATCATCTCTGGAAGGTTCTAGGAATGCTGAATATATTTTTCTCATGAATTTCTAGGAAGAAAAAAATCAACTGTTTTCCTTTACTCCCCCCCCNAATCTCCAAAAATGAATATAGAATCTTTCCACACAGGTGGAATGAGAAGGGATTTTGAAGCCTCTTAAATGTAAAATGAGTCAAACTGAAAGTCCCTAAGCCCATGCATACTTTTGACAATAACAAAAATGCAAATTGATTTAAATAAAATCAGTGATGCTCTTAATTATATGCACATTCACTGCTGAAGCCAGGTCAGAATAAATATGCCAAAGAGAACTGGAACCAAAATTAGACTTTTTTTAGATGTGTATAAACCCAAAATATTTAATGTGTCCAAGCATTCACTTGTTTGAATGACTATAAGCACAAACTATTATCAGAACAACAGGTCAGATAAGTAATTCTGGAGCCATTCCTGAGCCTAGTAGTCATTAGCTGTTGCACTCTCACGATATCATCCCTAGCTGTGCCTGAGCAGGGACATTGCTTTTCCAAGTCTCATGAGATTACACTATAATTTTTTTCATAGTTCCCTTAGCGTGTAGTTACAGCCCTCCTGGTGTGGGTAATAGTTTTCAATCAAAACAGTACTTCCTCTTGTGAATACTGTAGGCCTTCTCAACAGAGCCAAATAAGGAAAATCTTGCAACAGCTTATCCAAAATTATATTACAGTGATTAAACATGTAGCACTTCAGACCGAGCTAGCAAAATAGTAATTTGGAGTAGGAAGTTACTGTATGAGCCAGTCAGAAGATAATAGACAAATCTCTTTCCCTTCTCCCTCACAAGGAAAGCCTTGAACACCATTAACAATCACACTGCCAGGAACTGGAGAAATGGAAGCAATGCACCTGCAGTTTCATCAGGCTAAAGGATCTCAACTGAGATGAAACATAGAAGCAAAGTTCCAGATGCATCAGTAGCCACAAATTCAAAAGTAGACTTCCCTTACCAATAAACAGATTATATTACTCTTCCCAGAGAAGATACATGTTGTAATTAACTGTCTTGCTGCCAACTTTCATCCTTATAGAGCTACTATTCTTTTAAGGGATAAGATTAAGGAAACCAGGAACAAAAATGTTGTTCACTAAGTACGTACAGGAATAATGAAAATTTGGAAAATACAACCGTTTTGTCAAGTTTAGCAAAAATCTCTTCTGTAAATTTCACTTGATCATCTTACTCTACCCCAGAAGGGATATATACCTGTCCAAAACACATTTTTTTCCTCATAATAATCATGTATTACATGTATTACAGTGGGTCACATTTTATATTCCAATTGCATTCAGCTGAAAATTATTTCCATATCAACTAAATTGTACACTTACATTATGCTTTTGTAAATTGTGCTTCTGCTGCCTGAAAACAAATAAAACAAACCAACATGAATGGTCTGCCACAATAGGAGAAGCAGAAAAAAGGACTTGTTTATTCAAAAACATACCAGCACCCATATCCTGGAGTCCAAATCCTCATGTCAGAAAACTATGAAAATTGTGAAAAGGTTCAGAAGAAAATACAGGTTCAGATCTCATTTTCTTTTTCTACTAGGCTGCATTCTAGAGATGAATGTTAAAATAAGTGTTCAGACAGCAGGCTATGAGAATAATGGCAAAATATTTGCTAAACTTCTATAGACAAGTCACAGTCTTGTCAGTCTTACAGAGTTCAGTTTGAATCAAGAGATCTTATTGAAATTATAGCTTAAGTTCAAGGTAAGAATTCACATAGAATCACAGAACTGAAGAGGTTGGGAGGGACCTCTGGAGATCTATGAGTCCAACCTCCCTGCAAAAGCAGGTTCCTTAGAGCAGGCTGCACAGGAAAGCATCCAGGAGGGTTTTGAATATCTCCAGAGATGGAGACTCCACAGCCTCTCTGGTTAGTCTGTTCCAGTGCTCTGTCCCCCGCAAAGGAAAGTTTTTCCTCATATTTGTATGGAACTTCCTGTGTTCCTATTTGTGCCCACTGCCCCTTTTGTCTTGGTTCTGGGCACCCTTGAAAAGAGGCTGGCCCCATTCTCATGACATCCACCTTCTAGGTATTTATAAGCACTGATAAAGTCTTCTCACAGTCTTCTCCTTTCCAGGCAGTCTTATTTTCTCCAGGCTGAACTGTCCCAGGTCTCTCAGCCTTTCCTCAGAAGGGAGATATTCCAGGCCCTTAATCATCTGCAGACCTCCACTGGATTCTGTGTAGGAGATCCCTGCCTTGAACTGAGGAGCCCAGAACTGGACACAGCACTCCAGATGTGGCCTCATCATGGCAGTCACGTGCTTTTTAATACACCCCAGGATCCCATTGGCCTTCTTGGCCACAGAGGCACACTGCCAGCTCGCTGCCAACCTGTTATACAGCAGGTCAACCTCAAACCTGTAGTGATGAGTGTAGCTTTTCCTCCTCAGAAGTAGGACTCCTCACTTACCCACGTTGAACCTCAAAAGGTTCCTCTCCAGCCTGTCCAGGCCTCACTAACTGACAGCTCAGACTTCTGAAGTGTCAGCCACTCCTCCCAGCTTCAAATCACCAGCTAACTTGCTGAGGATGCGCTCTGTCCCTCCATCCAGAGATACTGAACAAGACCAGAGTACCCACCCTTGAGGATAACCTCTAACTACAGGTATCCAACTGGACTCTGTGACAATCATCACAATCCTGAGCTCTGCCAGTTCTCAATCTACCTTACAGTTCACTCGTCTATTCAAGTGCTCAAACACGAGAAAGGCTTCCTAGATACCAGAACATCAGCATAAAGTTTGTACTTCAAAGAAAATATTAGATAGAAAATTTCACGAGGAACTAGCATTCTTGCTGTGTATATGCTCTGGGTTAAATTATTCATTCCTTGTAAACATCTAGTTTGCTACTAGAGATGAAGAGCAGCACTCACTGTTCAGATTAGGGTTTGCTGTTTGCAAAAGAAACCTTTTCAGATTAGTTGTCACCAGCATAAAAAATCCCTTTAAGGTGGAACTTTCATATAAATCCCATAGTACTCCGTATTTATATGAAGTTGATATAACCTAAAGGAAATGCCAGTAGAGCATAGCATAATTTGGAGTATGCTGCATAGTAGACTAGGAAGTTTTCTTACCTCATGCAGTACTAAGACAGAAGACAGATCATTCCTTACTGAATACTGTCAGAGATTTCCATAACAAAAGGTGATTTCTTTCTATCTTGCCCATCAGATTTTCAGTATCTGTCCTTCAGTGTAGCTTTATTTCTTCCCTTCACTTTTTTTTTTTTTTTTTTTAAATAAGTTTGGGCACATTTACACTTGCTCTCTGCCTGTCCATTTTTCTTCACTGCTAACAATGTGTACTGGGGCCCTGAGTCTGAATCTCAGTTTCCATTTGTCTAGCTCATAGTCATGTAGATTGTGTATAAGTTCTATAAATGTATCATATTAAACTTAAAAAGGTAAGGATATTTCCCTATGTCCCCTTACCCTTCAGTATACATATGCAGGAAGAAAAGAAAGTGCTGATACTGGGCCATATAAGTCCAATCACTTTGCTTCAGATCTATTTAGGAGAAATCTCTTGGCTTTTTGGGACTCACAGTTTTGAACTATGTAGTTGCTATTTAATATTTCTTTTTAAAAAGAAATATGGCATAAGAAATATTTAATGCTTGACTTCCAGTAGTATCCAGCTTAACCCTCCTTAAAATACAAGTCTTTATGTCTTTAAGCCACAGTATTGCAGATGAAAAATAAATGCAATTTTAGTAGCCGGGATGCAGATCTGAAATTATTTTTATTATTAAATTATTATTATATAATTATTATTATTATTATATAATTATTATTATTGTTTTATCTAATAACTCTTGGAATACTAAATGTTTGTACTCATATTGGTTCTGTACGCTTCTCTTCCACATTGTTGATATGTTTAATCAACCTTAAAAAATGTCTTAACGCTTCTTATCTTCTTCCTACCATAAACATTATAAAACCAAAAGCTGGTAGTTCAGCTTTTTACACTCTACAGCCCAGTTATCTGAAATAAATCTCACCTGAAAATGGAGTAAAAGATTTTCCTCACTAGTTCTTGCAATACATTCCTTGTGCTTAATCTTTTGTTTCTTTGCAGTTGTAGATGGTTTTCTGAAGTGTATTTTTTTTCCCCATGCCTACAGTCCAGAGCAACATCACTACATGTTTTGTAAATTTAATGGCCAGATTTTTTGTTCCCTGCACACTTTAGGTTTTGCAACGTATATGTGACAATGGAAGTATATTGAGTAACGTAGGCAGGACTAATGATGCAATTGAAATTAAAGCCCACAGTATATTTCTAATTTGACTATTTCAGACTTCATTTTGTATTGAAAAATGTACAAAGCTATGTGTACTCTTTTGAAATCTTTATATCAGTAGGCTTTAGGAAGGGCAAGGCAGCTGTGATTACTTGTGAAATATATCAGTTTTAATGTTCTGAAATACTTCAAGAGACTGGTACTATCTTCTCAACAAAAAAGCTGTCAAAATTCCAGTGGATTTGTGTAAGGATGACAGCATATGAAAGATAAAAGGACAATTACTCTTACTCATTTTCAACCTTTCATATGTATTAGTGTCATTTTAGGTGAACACTCCAAATTCATACTATTGCAGTAGGGAAAAGACATAGGGAATGTTGAGTTAAAAGTGAGCAAAATTCCTGTTACTGAGAAGTGAAAAATTCCTCAGAAAAATCATAATAGCTTTTTAAGTACTATCTCTGTCAACTCAGACTACCCCTAGTATAGGCTGCATTATAATATTAAGAATTGCCCTTTGCATCTACTCATTTCTCAGCTTATCTTCTGAACCTGCTCCAAACCATGCAAAGTCCAGAAACTGATACTTCAAAATCTCTGCCCACACTCCTTTTTGTTGGTCTTGAAACTTCAATAATTGAGTTTTGTTGATCTTTGCTGTGTTTAACTGCTGATCACTTGCTTTCTTAAGCTCAAGAAATCCTTCTTGCCTAGTTCTTAACTTATAGTTTGATCTAGAACAACATTCACTCATCTAATTAATTTTAATGCATTTTATTCATCTCCTACATGGAGTTTGAAGTCTGTGAGCTACAGTAGATGAGGTTGGTCTTCTCCTTGGGTCAAGAAAATGCACTTCGGTGAATTTCACCACATATCAACTTTTGCGCAGTGGTTCTACTGATTTGCATAAAGAAATGTGAAAATGAGCCAAACGTAGAAGATCTCAACATAAAATTAGTTTGTAAATCTGAATAAAAAATTACTTTTCAAACACAGGTAATCACTTCTCATTATCTAAGATGTATGAAAACGAAGTCCATAGGAAAAGCTAAAAACTTATTTAAACGGAATTTAGCTTAAAAAATCCAAACAAAATATGAATAACAGGGAAAATAACCCTGACAACCATATATAATCCAGGTTGAAACACCTGTAATTCTGTAAATAGGACATGTCCTAACTAGAAAGACAATCTGGATTCCCTGTTTCCTCTCAGTCTATCAACAAGTGAGTTCTATAACAGGTGGCTCCTTCCAACCTCAATCATTCTGTTTTTGTAGCTTAGGCAAACAGATATTGCCAATTGCTGATATTAACTGAAGTTAGCAATTCATCCTTTATTGTTTTTGAATATTTTTTCTCTCGAAGAAATTTCTCTGTCAAAGGCAAATCAAATATTCAATTTGGAATATCCAAATCTGAGTACACTGATGATCCAGTAACAGGACATTTTATCTCACATTTCTCTCTAAGCTGATTTTCAGTTTAGAAGGTAGATAAAGAAATCAGTACATCCCATATTTTAGAAGGGAGACAAAACAGAAATCTTGCCTGCTGAATTTCTTTTGCTTCATTATCTGAATACCCCAATGTTTTTATTGTTCTAGTAATGACATGAATATTAAATCATCATCAAAATTATGTGGAAACTTGCAGTATCTGAACGATCAACCTGTTAAAAGATTCAAACAGTTTTCTTCTACAAAAATGCTGAGGTAGAAGTGGCTTGAACATGTGCCCTGGGCTGACACTTTTGGAGTTCTAAGTTTCAACTGGCACAGGTAAAGGAAGTATGGAAGTGAAGAAACTCAAGAAAAAGACAGCTAGTAATACACATTCATCACTCAGCAACAACCAAACCGTCTGTATACTATTAACACAGTCTCAGCTAGCATTATAATTGCTAACATTATTTGCTAACATTATAATTGAAATTTATCAAATGGATATTCAATGCAAAATAGTATAACTGATGTCTATGTCTCAAAGCCAGTTTTCCTTTCCTTTAAAAATCTTTCCAGTATAAGTCAAATGGAATTATCTAATTTGTCCTATGCCAGAACTAGAATGATATTAATTTCTAAGTGATATAATGCAGTGTACTCAAGAGAAAAAGTGAATTTTTTAGGGTTCAAAACTAGCAGATCAACAAATACCACCCTTGTATTTTTTCCCCAGCTTTAAGCATGTAAATATCATTAAAATCAAGTATGGTTTACTCATTAGGTTTATCTTTAATGATACTGATTCAGCTAATGCTGATGAGATTTTGAAATTTGACCTTTCTTGATTAGATCATGGTGCTAAGGCCTGCAAGTATCACCAGCAAGCTACTGACTAGAGAGAGTACCGGAATGAGGAGTCTTATGGATTTGGGTTTTTTGTTTGTTTTTCCTTTTCTCCTGCGCAGCCTGAACATGTCACTGTTGTATAAAGCAGCATTAGTTTGCTTTACAGATAAGAGCACTGCCTTTCAGATTCTCAAAGAAATCCAGGCATCAAAGATGTAGCTGAAATGCAGACACTAAGTAAAAGAAGCAAAATCCTCATGTATTCCTCTAAGTGCTGTATATTGCTATTTTTAGAGGCAAAGATCCACTTGCAGACAAAATGTTACTGATTGCACATACCAGCTACACTGAACAAACCCCACTTTGGTTCTGATCAGCAATAGAATGTTGTGTTATTCATCTGCAGAGTAATCAAATCATACAAGATACAATAGGATATTCATAGACAAGCTAAGTAAAGCTCTGCTCATAGCAGTGAAATTCTCTCACTCCCTTCCTCCATCCAAAAAAACCTACTTCTCAATGTCATCTTACCTCAAAAGGTACTTATCAAAGTACCTGTGAACTTCAGTGTCTTGCAAAGGCATGATGATCAAACTTGGATCAATACATGTATATGATTATACTTCAGAAAGTGATATTACAGTGGTACAACAATAAAGCAACTCTGATCGTACCAGTTGAAGCAATTTTTCCATGTTTTTTATACATTAAATAGCAAAATGATCATTTGCAAGCCACGTACAGGTAGTTTAGTCAGTGAGACACAGTTATGAAAGAAAAAGTTTCCTTTATATCACTAATTGATTTTTAGTTACCATAATCTAGGTGAGAAATTTGTGAAAGCATGGAAGAAATGTTTGTTCATACATATTTCTGTATAGTATCTTTATTCTTTCTGCATTTCATTTGGTTGAATTTGTGATAAAGGAAACAGGATCTGAGCCTCAATGAAATCAAACCTGCATAATGTAATCAAGAATAAGACGACAGCATATATCAGATATAATACGATACAGGTAGAACGTGAAATGAGGAAAGGAAAGATAAGTCAAATATGGAAAATGGACATAAACTCTATGAGAAGCTGAGATGAGATTTCTCCCCGAGTACATGAAAAAAAAAAAACTGTGAAGAAGACAGATTAGCTTCAGAGAGATGGCAAAAATGTGCTGACAGCAGAGGTATGAATGAAAGTAAATGTGCTCATTAATTCCATATTCACAAGGGGCCAGGGTCATCAAAAGAAGTCGATTGCTGAGGATGAAAAATTGTTATCAGGAAAGCTATCATACCACAGAATGTTAAAGAAACCCAAAGAAAAAGTAACAAAAACTACAAGGCGTCAGTAGAAAACTAAAAACATTGGGATGGCCTCTAATCTTAACTTCATTCAGAGGCTTTTCAGTTATATGCAGAAAATAAAATGAAAATGCCTTTAAAATCCAATCTTAGAGATGTAAATAAATGAACTGTATGCATTTTATTTGACATTTTACTTTGAAAGATCAAGTGAAGTAATTCAACAAAAACTGACCATTAAGAACATCACAGTGTTTGGACAGACAATGGCCATTTGGTTCTTTGTAACAAGTAACCGTACAACCTCAGACTGTATGGAAAGAGCCTTCAACATTAATATACACAAATTCAGGATTCTTATCATCCACATTAGAAATAGGAAATAAGGATATAGAAAAGAGGAAGGTGTAAGATTGAAAGAAACCACAAAGATAGCATCTGAAGTATCTGAACTTATAAAAAACAACAAACATAGAACAATCACCACTGCCCACCAAATCAAGATTTCAGAGCTACAGTGCACTACAGCTGCCTGTTATTATTCACTCTGAAATCCTGATGGCGAACAACATGCAACTAGAAAAATAATAAAAAATGAAAAAGGAAGGCCTCCTGGATATTTTCCCTGACTTTTATTAAGTTCTTGCCCCCTGCTGAAGAAAACTAGTATACATTTAAATCTTCATATAAATATATGTGTATGTATATGTATGTGTGTGTATATGCATATACCTATGTATCCATACATTTTTTGAAAATGTAGTTCCTAATGTGCTGACATTCATGTTTTAGACGTACAGAGACAGCCAGCTGGAATTGCAGCCCTTGACTGAATAATTGCACAATGAATTACAGTTTCTCTTCTAATACCAAAAGAAATCAGAATCTGAGCCCAGCAGTTATGCACTTTGCAAAATACACCAGTGAGGCTCCCAGCCCTCTGTATGCATTTTAGTAAAAAGGTCCTAAATCAGTGCAGATCTTAAGCATGTCCTTAATTATTTCCTAAGCTGGCTTTATAATTAAGATTACAGTTCTTAGGATACAGTTTGACACTAATTGTAATCAATGCAAATTTATTCTTTCTGGCATTTGTTCTCTAAGCAATCCTGATGTCAGCTGAATGTGTCTATTAGTCTCATAACACAGCTCAGCAATTTTCTGTCTGGGGGTTGACATTAACGGTTACTGTTCATGGGTATTTATGGGTTGCTTGGATATAATGGAATTCATTTTCCTGCTGTTAGAAATAAAGTCCTGTTTTCAAAGAGGAATCTGGTCACACAGTATTAATTAGAATTAATAGAGAAAAAATGATTTGCTTATAATGCCATGCAACACCCAGCATTCTTTACTGTTGACAGCTCTTAAGTGTAGTCATATAAGAAAGATGGACTAAACTTTACTTCCATGGATTAAGATGTCCTAACAAGGTTGAGTGTTTTATTAACTTAGATGAAAATGTGCATGATTAAGTGCCCAAATCTATCAAATTATACTCATATAGAATCTTAGAATCATCTAGGTTGGGAAAGATCTTCAATATCATCAAGCCCAATCATCAGCCTGACCTGCTGAGTCCCTTCACTAAACCAAGACCCCTACTGCACATCTACATGTCTCTTACACCTCCAGGGACGGGGACTCCATCACTTCATCAGGCCAGCATGTTCCAATGCTCGACCACATTCTCCATGAATACTTTCTTCCTGTGGTCCAATCTAAACCTTCATAGAAAACTCAAGACTGTTTCCTCGTGTCCTATAAGTTGTCACCTGGGAAAAGAGACTGACATTCCTTGCTGCAGCTTCTTCACGTTGTTGTAGAGAGCAATGAGATCACCCCCTCAGCTTTCTCTTCTCCAACCCCTGGGGGGGGGGGGGGGGGAGGAGTCCCGTGTAGATAAGGAATCAGAGTTAACAACACAATGGAGGGTAGGGTTGCTGTTTACAACACATTGAAGGGTTCAGTGAAGATAAGCAGAGTTGCTGTTTGCTACTCATGGAGGGGAGGGTTCCGTGAAGACAAGGAGGCAGAGTTGCTGTTGCAACACAATGCAATCCTCTTAAGGTTTCACAAGGATGACTAATAGCCTTCATCCAATGACCACTAGATGGGCTCAGAGACGCTCCCCACATTCTAGGACACATGCTTAGAAGGGCAGGACATCCAATGCATGTGTAATTAATTTCTTGGAAATGTGATGAATATGTATACACTATGCCTATAAATGTGTAGTCACCGCTTTCCTTGGTGTGCATGTTCGGTGGCGCAATCTACATGTACCCAGCGCTGCAACAAAGGGAATACCTGCTTGACATAACTCATTGGCATGTCAAGTTATTCTTGTCATATTTCTCAGCTTCACCTTTTTGTAGCGAAAAGTTTCAAACCGAATGCAATATTTAAGGTGTAGTCTTCATTGCTTGTATATCACTCATAAGAAACCATAATATCTGGATGATTTTAAAACCATTAACAGCATTTTGCACTTAGACACAGCAAAGGAGGAGTGATAGAAATAATTTAATAGTGTTCTTTGTTCTTATGTATTTGTGCAATAGCAACACTGGTAAAATTCAAAATTTGATAAATAACTTTTTGATTGAAGTAATACCAGGAAATAGCATTTAAAAGCCACATGTGCTTTTGCATGCCATATTTGTGCTCTTTAAACACTTTGTGGATTTGTGGAACCTGGAAAAGACTGTCTTAACTCTCATAGTTTCCTGGATAGTTTAGCTGAAATAGTGCCAGTGTTCAGAAACTTGGCAGGAAGATGGTTTTTGTTTGTGTTTATTTGTTTTCTCTCTGGCTTAGTACTGTACATAATGCAAAGCCAGGGATCACTGAATGATTTTTTTCCTGCTGTGTATAATCATTAATGGCTCCCTTCTCATTTTAGCAGTTCAAAGACTTCTCTCTACCATGAGTAAAAATTGCCAAAATGGATAGTTAAAAATAAGGGATAATTGGGTTTCTGTGTCAGAACAATTAGTGTTTCACATGCACCACAGGAGAGTTGTTTACACAGTCCTAGCATGGTGATAGTGGAACAAAGGGAATTAGCATTTTCCAGCATTATCTTTTATACCTCTAAGTGTAAAATGCCGCCAAGCTGTAGTTTACCTATAATTTTGGCTGCAATAACTTGCAATTTGCTAAATTTAGGACCACTTCCTGCACAATACAAACCAAAAAGCCTATGCTAACCTTTATATAGTTCATAAACATTTGTTCGATCTTCAAATTGCCTTGGGAGAGACATCCAGTCTTAAATTTACAGACTTTGAATAACTAAATGTACAGTCCTCACCCCATCCTGAAAAAGCTTTCCAACACTAAGCACTTTAAGGCAAATACATGCATTTAATTGCAATTTGAATTTGTCCCACTTCAACTTTAGTTTCATGTGCCCTGAAGAATTACTTGCTGTTGGACGCCTCATCCCCATAAACATTCTT
The DNA here is from genome assembly GCA_016647715.1 of Pavo muticus. Classification (NCBI taxonomy): domain Eukaryota; kingdom Metazoa; phylum Chordata; class Aves; order Galliformes; family Phasianidae; genus Pavo; species Pavo muticus. The sequence continues at coordinate 170,291 of JACDJE010000540.1, forward strand.
GTAAGCAGTACTCAAATAATCTCTTTATCTTCATTTCATCAGCTTAGATTCTAAGTCCTCCTACTACATCATACCTTTTCTTTCCAGAAAGGTTCATTCCTGCAGCTTTTTTCCATGAAATTTTACTGAACTTTTCCATAAGTCTTTTAAAATTCTGGGCTAAAAACAGGATCTGAAAACAGTAGTCTAGCACTAGTCTCAGTAATATCAAATATAGAAGAAACTCAGCTTTCCTATTCCTAGCTTATCTCATTTTTCACACTTGTCTTCAAGGTTCTAGTGCAGTTAACATTCATTTGAATAGGACAAGCACTTTAGATTTTAAATCCATACACTGAATCTGAAAGTAAGATTTACAGATGTCTCACAAATTTAAAATTACGATCTCTAGAGAATTTCATTAACTTATGAAGTTCTAAACTTCATAAACTATCAGCTTTCAAAACTCAGGTTCATTAAGATTCCCAAAATTCCTCTTGAGAAGAGAAAAAGAGTCTGGTGTCATGACACAGGCAAGGAACTTAACAATTGCCTCATGCTTACCCCTCAGCAAAGTCCAAAGACTAATCCCCCTTTGGATCTTGTACAATTAAAGTGCAGCAATATTCTGATTCAATATATATGTCTGAAGAATATGGCATTCCTCTATTTAACAGATCAGTTAACACACCAAACATGCAAGACACTTTGAATTAATCCTTTCTCTTGAAAAGATAATATGCACATATAAAACTACATGGAAAAGTGCTTTTTTTTTTGCAGTGTATATGTTAACCTTAAGTGTGTATATGGTGAGATAAAGGAATGCTGTACCACGCCTCTAGGAAATGTTTCATTATTTCCTAACAAGCATAGAGTGAACACAATTCTACCCTTAGACCTACTCTAAGAATTAAGAGTACTTTATGAAATATCTTATTTGAATTAAAAAGACATAACTAAGATTGTTTTCACCAGCATTTCTTAATTTAAAGGTGCACACTTATGCTCATTTTCTCTTTAACCCAATGAACCTTCCTTTGTACCACATTTCACCCTAGAAACCTGAGGATAGAATACTCTCTTGATATCACCGAGACATTTGTCTAAATCTCAATCAGTTGAAATGACTTAAGAAAGCACACAGCAATGTGTATTTCAGACTGGGGTGTTCAAAGACTTCCTGCACAAAAATTAGACTTTGCACTCAATGCCTGTCCCTATTCTGACACAGATTCTAACCAGAATCGAATTCGAACTTCAAGTTAGCAGTTGCTTACCTGAGGGTCCACAACACTCATCTACCCTGTACTTCAGTAGTGTATATATATAAAATCCCCTTAGGCAGCGTCACTGTATCATCTTATTCCTCTATTACAAATAAACTTTGTTTCTGTATGTACAAAGTTTACAAGTATAATAATTATGACACTTACACAGTTCTGATAATTGATTTACTATTCTAATTTTTATCTATACATATTAATGTCCTCCAGTTAATTGATGACAGCAGAGGACAGGAGCAGCACTTCATTACATGCTACGATTATTTGTCTGTGAAAACTTGTAAGAAACATTTCAGCTGACGTACATTATTTTCACTACCATGAGATACACTACTTTTCTTCCATTCACAAAGTAAAGTTTAGACACATTTATATATATTCCACCTAGTAGTATTACTACGACTTTAATATAAAACATTTGAAATCAATATTCATTCTACCAGGTAGTGTTCACCATCATTTATTCCCTGGTACCGTATAATGTGGATAGGTCCAGATTTTTCCTAAGTTCGTCCAAACACAGCTACTCACCAATACTGCCAAAGCTACATGAAAACTGAACATTATTTCCACTTCTACAAGTTGTTTCCTCTGCTTCAGGAACTTGGGAAAGGGTATTAATGGACTGGGGGAGGACTACATTGCCACTACTTAAAGTGTACCTGCTACAAGGATAAATGAAATATATCAGACTCCAGAAATAACAATCCAACATTTTTCACAAGCACTAAATTCAGCTGAATAAAAGTTAAAATGCAGAAAATAGATTAACTTGAATTGCAAATGTAATCATAGACACTAGATGCTAACCTTAAAGCTATCAAGGTGAAACTCACCCATCCCTACACCACGCTGAGGACTGACTGCAGTGCCCTGAGTAGGCACAGTGGAAATGGGAGCTAAGCTCCCCAGTTTCATACATGATAAAGACTTACTGCAAACCCCCTCTGACTCCAATTCATACTCATAAAGAGTAGAGAAGCTGCATTTTTTCTTCCTCTCTATGTGGTCAGGAACACAAGATCTTCATAATCAAGGAAATGAAGGCCTCTCCCTTCCTCCTGCCAGGATAATTCCTTAGCTACTTTAACTACATAGAGTGAAAAGTCAAGAGTCAGTGCCCTGGTATCAGGGCTGCATCTCAAATTTACTGCAGATACGTTGTGCTCTAAGAGGGAAAAAATTTGAATCTACAGTTACTCAGAAACAGAACTAAACATTTCAATACCAGCCTGTAAAGCCACTTGTTTCATTTATTGACGTAATGATAGCCAATAACATCTTCCTTGTTTTTCCTTCTCTTTCTCTCTATGTTACTCATAATAACTACATGAGGGATTCAAGCTGACTGCAGTGCAGCTAAGGATCAAACACTTAAAGCTTTGCTTTCAATCATCAGGCATTAGACATGTTTATTAATATTATTATTAATATTCACCAGATAATTTCAGTAATTTCCTACTTTCCTGATAAAATTCTCTCAAATGATCTTTCTTTTGTGGGAAAAATAAAAACCGAATACAGCAAATGAATAAGTAACCACTATAAGTTATTTCAAGGCAACTGTATGAGACAATGACCTTAGGAATCAAGTGACTGTGAGCATTCAACATTCAACATTCAACATTCAAATTGTTTAATCCTGTTCCTTCTGCAGCCAACGTTTATTGGATGTTCATGATCTATGACACACAAAATAAAACTGAATCGTCAATCCTTCCCAAACAGGCAGGTATCTGTGAGTGTATCTACCAGAAAATAGCAGAATCCACAGATTATGCTAAGGCTTTAATAAGATTAGAGAATGCCCTTTGAACGTAAGTAATATTCTCTCCTCTCCTAATCTTAAGCGAGAAGACTGACATACTAGCTAGATAAGACAGTTAAACAAAAAAAGGAGAACTATTTAGAGGTTAAAGTAATGTGTCACTCTTTGACAGTTCTTAAGACCCTTTTTTGAAACATAAAGAACTTCCATCATCCAAATACCTTTCCGGTTGTTTATGACTGACCAAAAACAACAACCAAAAAGCCCATCAACATAGTTCCTCTGTAAATTTTCTTTTACCATAGCAGGCTTGATGTTATGCTCTATTCAAAAGCAGGTGTTTGGTTTTTTTTTTTGTTTTTTTTTGTTTTTTTTTAAACATATTGGCAGTACTCAAGCAGGCAAGTTGAAATTTATGGCCCTTTTGCTCATATAAGCTGGGAACAGATATGGGAATGGGAAATAAATTCAAAAGTACCAAAGAAGTTAATTTTAAAAAACTCTCTTTTTCCTTTTCCCTTTTACAATGTATTATGTGTGATCAAGCATCAGAAGCAGGCAATGAACAAGTTGATAGTCCAATGAGCAAGAAAATAAAATACAATTAAAAAAAATGAATAAAATACCTCAGGAACATATGGCATTTCAGAACAACACTAAACTGCACCTCAGTCTTATCCACATGTATTTTTAATGCTTGTACCAACACATTCTTACTGTTAGTGAGCAGTGCATATTATCAAAGATGAGCAAATCAAGATAAGCCCCATCCGCTTGCCAAGTCACAGCATATCTATTGCAAAGATGAAATTTGTAACATTTTATAAGTATCACAGCGCAATGTGTAGGAAATACAAAAGTATAAACAAAAATAAAGAAATGAAGAATGTCTCAACACATTTTACTTATTTTCATGTTCTTTACAATACTGTTATATAAAGAGTGCAGGTGTTAAAATGATGTAGGATGTTTAAAAATGATCTGCTTAATGAAAACTGTAGGTAAAATACATTTTTATAAAGGCTTTGCTTCTGAAACAGAACAGCAGATCAGAGTGACAGAAAAGGATTACTGATACTGAAGCAACAATTCTAAGTATAATAATAAATGATTAGTAGGAATTGCCCACATCAATTAACAATTGTGTTATTGTTACTAAAACAATAGTAAATAACTATTATTCTGTTTAAAAATGGGTTAGACAAATTTTAATATCGACTATTGTATGAATCATCCAAAATCATTTTTAAAACCTGCATTGTCACCTTAAAAATATTAAAGTAACTCATATCACGTATATTAGAAGTGAAAGGCATAGACCCCAGGAATGCAAAAAACTCAAAATTTTTAAAGTAGGACTACAATCTATTTTGAAAAATGCTTTTATCAACACGGGACAGCATGGCTCATAAGCCATCCAAGAAAGACACAGTTATTCCCTTCATTATATCTGCCAGAGAATAGTTCAAAATTTGAGAGGAAAAAAAAATGCAAAAAATATAAAGAGATTGTCTACTCCGTGCAGCTAGCCCCGTGTCCTTAATGTCAATGTACACCTTACCAAGATGGCTGTACAGAAGCTACGCCAGGGAACTCCTGGCAGTGAAAAATTTCAAATACTCACTGTGATGTCACACTTTCAAGTACTACACAAATCTCAGCACAAAAAGCCATCTTTAAGAGAAAGTCTTACACTTATGGTTCCAATAAAGAAAACATACAGGCAGATGTAAGCAAATGATGAAAAAACTCACCCGCATTCATAGACTAACAAGCTGGTTTGTCAACAGAAACAGGGAGCTAGAGGTAGAATAGGAAGGACTACAACAGGTTTTGCTTTAAAGACCATAACAGAAGTCTTTCTGAAACTCAGGAGAAACATTAATAAGCATTACATTAATTTTATGTACTACATGGAAAGTGCCTGCAACACTCCGTCACAGTTTGGAAAACTCAAAGCTTCTGAGTCAGGTCTGAGTCAAAAACGAAGTCAAGTTCACAGAAGTGTTGCTGATGTCCACATGATTAATGCCAAAAACAGTAAAGACATTTTATGAAAAAGCAAAATCCCTCCCTGAAACATTGAGCTCAAGACAGCTTCAGCTGGGCATGTCAGGGATAGACAAACAGTTTGGATGGGAGCAACATGTCTCTCCCTTAACTTGTGTTTGTAAATATTCTAACAAGGATGAGAGGAAGAAAATTTCACTAATGAGAGCTCCACATAAAACTGGAGGGGACCTTACAAAGAATTTTCTTGTTTTCTACAGAATCTATCAAAACTGCAGGTGTAATAGAACAAGGGGAAAAAAGATTTTGAAATAAAGAAACAGCAGTTGTACTGAAAGTGACTGATAGGTTGAGGAAGATGAGACTTGTGTAGAAAGCTAATGAAGATGCTAGCAAGGGTTAAATTCAGGAAATAAAATCACTGAACAGAGAGAGAGGAGGATACGGGCTGAGGAAGGGTGCTTCAGAGCAAATATGTAAATTCAGCAGGCTAAGCTATAAAAGGGAGAAACATGGGATGCTGGTGGTGTAGCTAAAGGAAAATACTGTTTCCAGAGAGCAATGCTTGCTTCTTTGAGTATGAGATGAGCAACAGAGTAGACTTCTAAAGGAAAACAGGACAGCCAAAGAGCACAAAATTAAAGGGAGGATTGAGGGCCAGGAGCATGAAAGAAAACTAGATTTCTGAGAGAAAGTGATAGAATAAAAGAGAATATTCAAGAAATTTCAGTATCTGCAACTACCAAGACAGACAAGGATGTTCTGAGAGGGAGGAAGCTCATACCAGACTTTGTATGTATGTTATTGGCACCCACAATCAAAGCTTCAGCATCAGGAGTAGATAAAAGTGATATACAGAAGCCTGCTATGGCAACAGTAATTGATATAAAAAGGATTGCCAGCAAGTAAAATTAACAGCAATTCCTGAAGAATGAACAACATATTTCTGTGTTCAAGAAATCTTTTTAGGCAGAACTTTGCCCTGAGGAGAGCAGTGCTATATTGTCCTTATGGAGAGAACTGGAATAGTTCCTCTCCCAGTGCTCTCTAACAGATGCTCTGCTCTTCTTCTACAACCCTGAGGACTTTTATAAACTTCCTACTGCTTACATGTATTTATAAAAAACATCCAGTGACCATAACCAGGTAGACTCCTTTCTCAGTGGAAAAGATAGAATGCGAGATACTGAAAGATCTCTCCCAAAGATTTTGCTTTGTTGTTTTTTAACCGAAAACACAGAATGAGAGGCAAAGAAGAAAAACAAGGAAGATGACTGTGACAAAACAGAAATCTCAAGTGCCAAAAGCAGAGATTACTCTTTTCCATTTGCCGACCCATTATCAGGTTTCAGGTTACTAGACACATCTTGAAAAGTTAGTCTTGAGGTAGCAGCTGAAGGAAGTCAGGGTAGTTTCTCAGTGACTACATATTTTCAGTGGAGCTACCTCCTAAACAAAAAGCAATACTGCAGAAGAAAAAACTCAGCTGAAGACAAGGTGAAAGATGATCCTCTCATAGGATAGAATAGAAGAGACAGGTGCTCCAGTTTTATCCCACCCTGTACCACAGTTTCAGATCCTTTAAAAGAGAAAGAATGCTGTGCTTTTTGCTAGATGAACTGCATTAGGTCTCAGACCATCAGGCAGTATCACGAGTAATGTCTTACAAACAGTATTTTTGCAAAATTCAACGAAGTCCAAGCACCATTTACAGTATTCTCTCATTGACTCCAATCTTGTTCAAGTTGCTTAAATTGCATCAGGAAATACTTCTGCCTATTTTCATCTCCACGAGAACTAGATGTTGTCAACAGTTTATGGGCTGATTTGGCCAGGTTTCATGGCTATCAGGGTAGAGGGACCCACAGATCCATGCCCTGGAAAGGGATAAGGCAAAAAAGGCAGAGGGATGGGCACCCCAAAAAATAACAGTGGCAATGATCTGAGGAGAAACAAACTAATTTACTAAATAAGATATCGGAATGCAAGATAACACACTATAATATAATATAATTAGAATTAGAGCTAATAAGTCAAATATGAGAGAGAGTGTCTGAAAACTGAAGGCCTTACTCTAATACTGAGGCAAGACATGCAGTCAGGTTGAGCAGAAGACAGGAGAGCCTGACAATTGAAAAGTGACATCAGGTGACCTACCAAGGCCTTTATCTGTTCCCCCTGCGTGGAAATGATAACAGAGCAGTGAACAGTCCTCTGGGAAATGTAGTAGTTCCTCTCTTCCAGGAGAGGTACCTGGACCTGGAGCATTGACTCTTTAACCCCCAGTGCACTACATGATGTTAAGGTGTGGAATACCGATAACCAAAAATCATAAAACCATGACAGAGGAATAGTGTGTAGAGATGTCAATCAAATTTAAATTGTACATTTTGACAGAAATTCACATTTCAGAACAAAACTATTATAAAAACATAACCGTTTTCTGCCTCTCCAGTGCCCTAATGTAATCAGCCCTAGTGCAGACAGGATCATAAAAACTGCAAGACAACATTCGTTGGTAAAGAGAAACAAAGTAATTCACCAATGATTTAGAACAAGTCTCAGGTGCACTGGACCTGTTCCATTCAGCATTGCCAGTAAACCATTCTTTGTAGCTGTGTTCATCAGTGCCTGTCCTCACAAATAAATAAAGATTACCAGTAGCTTGTGCCATGTATTACTGTTCCTCCAGAGAAACTCCACTCAATCACTAGGCAAAGGATTCCTAAGTTGAATGTAGTAATGAAGAGATAATATTATATTTCAGAATCAAATTTTGAACACAAAACTTCGTAAATCATTATGTCAATCCTTTATCAGGAAAGAGGAAAAAGCACCTTTTTATTCCAAATCCCTATCTCTTATGCCTAATTGTTCATTACATAGCAGTAAGATGTTTTCATCTTATATGTACTGCAACTGTTAGGAACTGCACAAAATAGCTTAAGTAATTTCAACCAAGACAAAACTACTTAAAAAAAAATAATAATAATAATTTTGACTTAGACTGCCTTTTAGTTTAGATCTGTAAATGAGGCAAAAATGGGCCCTCACTGTTACTGACAGGCCTCTTGTTTCAAATCTGTCTGTCTAACCTCAAGGCCAGTGCTGATATGCAGCCATATAGCCTCATTCAGACTGCTGTGCAACACGAAATAATAAAAGCTAGTATGCAGATTGAATTGGATGTCCTCCCCCTTCTATCAACAGAAAGAAGAACTTGATGTAAAATTCTGGTACAAAGCTTAAGATATCAAATGCATACTTATCTTTTTCTAAGTTAAATTCTTCCAAAAAGAAAAAAAATAAAAAAATTAACATATTTCCAAATTGATAAGAAATCCTAATATCAGTGGAGTTTATCACAGAATGTGTCACAGTAGAGAAAACTAAGGAGGAAGAGACAAGCATAGTGTGCTTTGACACATTTGAATGCAAAACATGACTTCTGGGATATTACATAGAGTGCAAATATCGCTAGATTGAGATGTACTGGAGAATCACGCTTTCAAGATTAAGATCTAAGGCAAATAAAGAACTCCACAGTATGGCATAGTTCAGCGGTGTTAAAAAGATAGAAGGATTACCAGGATGAATTAGCTCAGCAATTAGACTTTAAAAGAAAATACCCAAGCTCTTCACATATTTACAGAACCCTATGTTCAAACAAAGAAGCAATACTGGTAACATGAATACCTCCAAGCCCCACATTCCATCATCTATGGGCTCTCAGTCACCAGGGAACATAGTGTACTCACAGACTCAAAAATACTGGCAAAACACAAGATGATTTCAGCATTATTCAAACATCATCTCCTTAAGGGAAGTTTCCTTTGGCACTGGAAGTGTTTCAGAGAATGGCACGTACAACACTAACAGAAGTGGCACAAATCAAACTCATCCTTAGTGACAATACAATACATGGCAGGAGCAGAGAAGAAAATGAAAAAAGCCTAATGAAGCAAGACCACAATCTCAAAAATTTCCACACAAAATGTCAACCAGTATATAGCAAGCAAGTTACTTTGGTCACATCTTCAAAAAAGAAGGCATCAAGTTTTATTGAGAAAATACATCAGTTACAAACACTGCCCCAAAGTCCGCAAAATTAAAGCACTCCTATGAGAAAGACAAAAGGGTGAAAACCAGTGCTGGAGACAGCCTTTAATAAAGTGCATTTAACTGATGTACCATCCCTCTACAACAGGCATGTCCAACCTGTGGCCTGCACGCCACATGTGGCCTGGCATAGCTCACAATGAGACCCACCCCTTGCTCCAGACCATCATGGCAGTAGCTCTGCCTTGCTGAACAGCCCAGCCCTGCCCTTCAGCACCAACCAAATATCAGTGCTCTATTACCATTGTCCGGGCTGAAACCAGGGCACAGAGAGTAGTGAAGTGCTAACTCAAATTACAGCAAATAATTTTATGGATTTTGATACACTGGCTAAACACAGTCCTGTAACAGCGAGAAATATACAGTCATACTTTCCATTATGATAAAGGAAAAATAGATTTCAAGATTGCTGAAAGAAATTCAGCGAAAGCCCAGCTCGAACTCAACCTGGCCGCTGGGATAAAAAGAAACAAGAAACCCTTTTACAAATATATCAACAGTAAGAGGAGGACTAAGGAGAATCTCCATTCTTTACTGGATGAGGCTGGGAATATGACTACTGGGGATAAGGAAAAGGCAGAGGTCCTGAATGCCTTCTTTACGTCTGTCTTTAAAGGTCAGACCAGTTATCCTCAGGGTACTCCACTTTTTGACCTGGTAGTCTCGGCTGGGGAGCAGACTAAACCACCCACGATTCAGGAGGAAACAGTCAGAGACCTGCTACTCCAACTGGACTGTCACAAGTCCATGGGGCCGGATGAGATTCACCCGAGAGTGCTGAGGGAACTGGCGGAGGTGATAGCCGAGCCGCTTTCCATCATCTATCAGCGCTCCTTGTTGACTGGTGAAGTACCGGAAGACTGGAGGCTTGCCAATGTGACTCCCATCTACAAGAAGGGCTGTAAGGAGGACCCGGGGAACTACAGGCCTGTTAGCCTGACCTCGGTGCCAGGGAAGGTTATAGAACAGATTGTCTTGAGGGAGATCACGCGGCAAGTGCGGGACAACCGGGGGATCAGGCCTAGCCAGCATGGGTTCACGAAGGGCAGGTCCTGCTTGACCAACCTGATCTCCTTCTATGATCTAGTGACCCGCCTGGTGGATGAGGGAAAGGCTGTTGATGTAGTCTACCTAGACTTCAGCAAAGCCTTTGACACTGTCTCCCACACTATTCTCCTGCAGAAGCTGGCAGTCCGTGGCTTGGACAGGTACACTCTTGGCTGGGTAAGGAACTGGCTGGAGGGCCGGGCCCAGAGAGTGGTGGTCAATGGAGCTAAATCCAGCTGGCGACCGGTCACGAGTGGTGTTCCCCAGGGGTCGGTGCTGGGGCCTGTCCTCTTCAATATCTTTATTGATGACCTGGATGAGGGCATTGAGTGCACCCTCAGTAAGTTTGCAGATGACACCAAGTTGGCTGGAAGTGTCGATCTGCCTGGGGGTAGCGAGGCCCTACAGAGGGATCTGGACAGGCTGGATAGCTGGGCTGAAGCCAATGGGATGAGGTTTAATAAGACCAAATGTCGGGTCCTACACTTTGGCCACAGCAACCCCAAGCAACGCTACAGGCTTGGGGCGGAGTGGCTAGAAGACTGTGTAGAGGAAATGGACCTGGGGGTGTTGGTTGACGCTCGGCTGAACATGAGCCAGCAGTGTGCCTGGGTGGCCAAGAAGGCCAATGGCATCCTGGCTTGTATCAGAAGTAGTGTGACCAGCAGGAGCAGGGAAGTAATTGTCCCCCTGTACTCAGCTCTGGTGAGGCCGCACCTTGAGTACTGTGTCCAGTTCTGGGCCCCTCACTGCAAGAAAGACATTGAGGCCCTGGAACGTGTTCAAAGAAGGGCAACAAAGCTGGTGAGGGGTCTGGAGCACAGGCCTTATGAGGAGCGGCTGAGGGAGCTGGGATTGTTCAGTCTGGAGAAGAGGAGGCTCAGGGGAGACCTTATTGCTCTCTATAACTACCTGAAGGGAGGTTGTAGTGAGCTGGGGGTCGGCCTCTTCTCTCGTGTAACTGGTGATAGGACTAGAGGGAATGGTTTCAAGCTGTGCCAGGGAAGATTCAGGCTGGATATTAGGAAATACTACTTCTCTGAAAGAGTGGTCAGGCACTGGAATGGGCTGCCCAGGGAGGTGGTGGAGTCACCGACCCTGGAGGTGTTCAAGGAACGTTTGGATGTTGTGATGAGGGATATGGTTTAGCGAGAACCATTGGTGATAAGTGGATGGTTGGACTAGATGATCTTATAGGTCCTTTCCAACCTTAGTGATTCTGTGATTCTGTGATTTGATCATGTCTCTTTATTTGACTTAAGACCTCTTTAACCAGAGAGAAGTAGCTCTCAGTTCACATTCACACCTTGTTTGTGTCATTGCTTTTTGGCAATATGTACATTTGTGAACTACTATTTTGAAGGATAAGGTAGAAGAAGAGTAAAATTTCATCAAAAATCTCTAGTGAACACCTTGAAAACTCACTAAGAATTACAATCACAGCCATCAAACCAGGGTGATGCATTAGCTTCACAAGAATGTCACATATCCCACTAAACTCACGATTTTATTGCATTTTTTTATGTTTTAAAGAAAAAACATTAAAAATTAAAATAATTTTTCTTACTTCATACATGTTAACTATATTACATATTTTCTGAGTACTGCTCCAAAAGCAATGAATCCTATTTTATTATGCTAGCCCACAACATCAGAAGCGTATGTTGGTGGTATGGCAGTAGAGGCTAAATCTTCTTTCCGGTATTTTGTTCCATTTTGTTGCCATGTGACAGATGGCAGCAGAGGGGCGGTCTGACAAAATGGCATCTGATATGGAAGTGCATATGAAGCAAAGGTGTAGAAACGAATTTCTCCATACAGAAAAAATTGCACCCGTTGACATTCATCAACAATTAGTAAATGTTTGTAGAGACCAAACGGTGGATGTGAGCATAGTGAGGCTGCGGGTGGTGCACTTAAGCAGTGACAAGAGCAACAGTGTGTCATCTACACTGGTAGAGATTTTTTTACAAGTACTCTCAGGTGTGTTCAGGAACAGCCTGATCAGTAGCTGTTGACTACCCTCCTTAAAGAGGATTATATGTTTCAAAAAAATACATTTCAAACCCAGTTAATTAATGTCACTATTTAGCTGATTCTGACCTTTTCCACTCCTTCCCACTTCATGCACTCTGCATTAGTTCCATAATGAAATCTGATTTATAAAGGTAAATTGTTAATCTCCTTTTTTTTTTTTTTTCAACTTCAAATACCCCAGCGATTTTTCTAAGAAGGCAAACTATGGTTGATAGTTAGTCTGTTTTTTTATTAACATAGCCCCATGTAATTTTTGTTTCAGAGCTAACTACAATTACTACAATGTTGTACTAATATCTATCAACATTTTGTAAAATATGATTAAGAGCAGCTGTGCAAGTTTTGATCCAAGTCCAAATCACATCTGGTTATGTACTGAATATTTACATTTTTTTATTAATGGTATTCTGTGTACAAACTTCAAGCCAATTATCAAAATCATAAATACACAGAATTTAAATATAACCACGAATACTCATTTTCAAAGAAATTGCTGCCAGTATTTCTGACATTATGTGTCATAGAGAGCTTTGGATAGCGATGCCAGGTTTGGCTCCTTTCTGATATCAATGCACAATGAAGCAATGGTATAGAAATGTGATCTACAATCTACATATCTGTGAGACTAAAAGAAGTTTTATATCACATCAATGCATACCAGAAGTAATCAGAATATATCAACCTGCCAAAGCTCTAAAACTGAGGTTGCAATGATCTTCTATGGTGATGCACTGATGATTTATTTATTTATTTATTTGAAAAGTAATTCTAATTTAAAAGAATATACTATTTGGTTTGTATGTAGCTTATTCTAAGGTATGTCTCAGAAGTGTTTATCAAACAATGTGTGAGAGTACTAAACCAATTCTTCATGCGTATGAAAATCTGCCTCATTTATAGTCTTTGAAGGGAACCCTAAGGGAATAGTTGTATACACACCCAAGAGCTGATTATTTTATCAGTCACAGGAGCAAAAAGTGCTTTATCGCAAAGACAGCAATTAATGCAAAAACAAAAAGCCCTTCACTTTTATGTCTGATGTTGAAAGAAACTCAGTTACAAAATAATTAATGGGAAATGTAAGCTTCTGTAACACATACTGTGAATATATGCTCCCTGATGCTTTGTTAAGAGAAAAGATCTACATTAATATTACAAAGGAAATATGCATTTTGTTTTTCTGCTGCTAAATACCGTGTGCCTATTATTATTCTTTCATGTGTCATACACGGCTGCACATCTTTTCATGAAACACACAACCTATTGAGTAAATGATATTGCAAGTCAAATCCTGCTGCTCTCAAATGAGTAAAAAGTTAATAAAGAAGAGATTTTAACACTTCTATGGAGCTGGATAATATTTTACTATTTATTTTGTCTGTAACACTATAATTTTTATCACCAAACAGGCAGGGTTCTCAAAAACAAACAAAAAATCAATAGAAATATTCTCAGGTTTCTGGAAAACAACAACGAAAACCACGGTGGCTTGTACTTTATTTATTGCCATCTAGATTTTTTAAACAGCTGCTGAATTTGCTCTTCCTTTGCTTTTTCTGCAGTGTGATCAGTTCAGAAGCTAACGTCGGCCCAAGCACGTAAACATTTGCTAACTGAAAACCAGATTCATATCAACACAGCTCAGGCAAATCACACACTGTTAAGTTTGTCAGGGGAATGTTATGTCATGCTGCTTGGTTTGCTGGACAAGTACTCCTCATGCACGTAAAAAAGTGGTGATTTGAACAGTTCTTAGCAATCTGTCTCAGGAAAATACAAAAGACTAGTTAAAGTTACAGAAAAGTATTTCACCTTTCCGATTGGAGATCAGTGTTTACGTAGGTCTCTGTCTCATCAGCAAAGAGTTCCAGTGGCAATAATCAGCTCAAGAAAACATACAGTTTTTGGTTAACATTTCTATTTGCAATTGTGCGTGGACTCCAAAAGTCTCAAAATCCCATTGTGCTGGCATCCAAGTGTCACAGCCATGCTCCAAAGAGCTTAGAGCCTGAATTAAAGCAGATTTGCCTAATTCATGCATTGTGAATCTAGTATTAGTAAACATGGCACAGAATTGTTGGTCACTTACGGAGAGCTCTCCTGAAAGGTGTTCATCCCAATTCTCACTGTAATTTTTAGCGAGTGACAGGTTTTCACTTAAGGAGTACCTCTGCGACACGAACAAAGCTGATTCTGACTTTTTCAAGTGGAAAAATGATTCCTCCTCTTCTTGTGCCAAACTAAATCAGTAGATGGTCTCTGATTCCTCATGTTTCCATATCCTCCTTCTATTACCCAAAGTACTACGCTTGGATCTATGCTATAGAAGAGTTAAAGTAGGGACACAGAACCACCACTAACACAGATCAGAGAGTGAGTTATACAGACATCAACAGATATTCCTCTTCCGGTGTCTGGAAAACAACCAGTTTCAGACCTTTCTTTCCTCCTCTAGTACAGACCTAAGATATTCATATTTTATAGACAGCATCCTTAGAAGTAATCTGTGTCAGAATACTGATCTGTTCATATCCAAGTTCAAGGAAGCTTGAACCAGCATGCCTTTTGCTGTTTTACCAATATGTATGCAAGGCTGGAAAACTTCAGTAAATTAATAGAAATTTATTAAGCGAAAAGAAAAGAGAGTAGTAAGAAAAATTAAAAAATGAAAAGCTGAAAGCTGCAGAAGGGGCTGCATTCTCACAGGGGATACAAATGACTTCCATTTTATACTTCAAATTCTTCCAGACAGTACAGCACAACAGACTCATCAAGAGTGCCTCTGTAATATCTTCAGACTAATGACTGGGCTTAGCTTGCCTGCTAAGGATTTCCTTACTCATTACTTACTTTCTACATATCTACCAAGTCTCAAAACAACACAGACATTTTTCTCTTCTAATCTTCAGAAAGGAAGCAAAGTTCTGTCATCATGGCTCAGCACAGCATTAGATGTATTTTCCCTCCTCAGCTTTGTTCTACTCATCTTTTGAGAACTTCTACCACATCTTCAGCACCGTGTTCCCTTATTTGCTCATCTGCATAATGCAGAGGCCCACAGCACACAGAAGAGGGGCAATTTTCTTATATTTGTAAGAGAGTTACCTATATCCATATGAAATGTAAACTCAAAACTCTTTTATTACTATTTGGAACTTTTTGCTATTACAAAAGAGCATATATGAAGGGTCATTCTGCAGATGCACAAAGGTTAAATGCACCACCTGTATTACCAGGATTTTGTTTTTATTTTATATGCACACATTCAAATGAGATATTAGGACTGAGAACCAGGAGATCCAGATTCCATCACAGCCCCATCCAGTACTTTTTAAAGCCATTGACAAGTCAGTTCTACTTACTAGATTTTATCCTCCTGAGACATGGTATTATTATAAAGAAGAAAGACTTGAGATACTGCCAGGCACAGTTAGTAGTTTTCTTCTATAACCTCTAGCATAAATCTATTCTAATCAGCCAGAATTGAAAGAGAGACAAACTTCATTCCCTGTCTTTGTGATGACAAAAAGTGAAGAGAGACCAAGCAAGTTCTCTTTCACCAGAGAAGCAGAACAAACTTTTCTGTCAGAACTCTTCAGCTCTTTGCCTCAACTTCCCAGCCTTGATCATTTCAACCTATTATCCACAAAAACAGAAGTTTTCTAGTATTCGTAACATAAACATTCTATGTATTCTATACACTTAAAAAATTAAAGGACTGTGTATGTACTTTCTACTTTCATCATCCACTCTGAAAGAGAAGTATAATGGAGGTCATTAATATGACACAATCTTATCTCCTCTCTTCCAACTAATATCAGGATAAGTGACGGACCAATTGTAAAGCTATTATTAATCACTAGAGCTGAGCACCCCTCTGTTTCAGCATTCTGGCCTTAATCTACTTGATGTGCTTAAACACTGCTTAAATATGATAACCGATATTAAATATTTAGGTAATTCGTAGCTAATTCAAAATTTTACCATTTAATCCAGCAGTTCACCTGATGCTACGCACCACTCTCTCTAATGCTCGGTCACTGGAGAATAAAATGTGCAAAATGGTCAAAAATAATCAAAACAAATTTGTGAACAAAAATTAAAGAATTATTTATAAGAAAGTTCTTCCAATGCTTACCGGAGGCTGTAAAGAAGCAAAAATCTTCTATGAGGATTGGATTAGTTTTAAGGAGGATTAAAAATGCTATTTCTATAGAACGTGAAGTGAAATTTTGTCACTTGCAGAAAAAAATCTCATATTTCAATACTGAACTGAAAGCATCACATTAATAAAGTATGTTTTATTTTTCTGGCACCAAAATGACAAATTCTTGACAATGTTGGGGAGAATGCGGATGCTAATCATAGCATTTATTTTTCCACAGTTCTATCAGCAGTTTCCAAATGAACCAATTTTCCAACTCTAGTCAATAACAAAGCAGGATTTCTTGAATATAAATACACATTTTGTTGATAAACATCAAGGAAATATCAAGGTTTCATCTTTACACAAATGCCTGATACCCTCATTAGATCAAGTCATCAGATGATCAATGCACTAAGTCAATGAAGTTGGAAAAAATCGAAAAAAAAAAACAGTCAAGTTGTTAGTCCTCAGTAATAAATACTTTAGTTTCTTAACAGTGTATTCTTTACCCACTAGGACCATACAGGCCCAAACTAAGGAATAGACTGAGTTATTCTCCTAGCAAAGATGTACAACCCTAAATTTGTCTCCACTCCTCCATTTTTCCCAGCACACAAGTACTTGGATGATCTGGTCTCTCTGGACTGGATTTGGTTCTAAAGAGGGGTGTTATGCAGGGCTCGTAAGAAACTCATTGAAACACTTGAATTAGTCTTCTTGTTTACCATCTTTTACTTAGTATTGTTGTTTATTTTTAGAAAATATTACTTCTAAAGCTCAAAAATGCATGTTCACAAACCAAAATGAAATAGGTTTTATATTTCTTATCAATGGAAATATTAGCATCAACTACTTCCATTGCTGGTCACTGATATATGGAAAATTCTGTCATCATTTGGAGGAAGAAAAATCAAGAAAGAGCTTTGCAGTTACTTTGTTTCACAGAAACAGCAACTTTCAACTCCTTAAGATAATTAGTAAAGTTTCAGTATTTTAATCACAGAGGAATAGCATTCCAGATCAAATTAAATAATTTGTATTGTTGTTCAACATTTATCTCCATAGTTCTTTCAATGAATGAAATCCATATTTATACCGTAGTATGTGTTTAGAAGGATAAGATGCATAAAACATCGCACTGGAAATCATATTGATCTGTTATATTGCACTAGAAAATTAATCAAATACCAACTGAACAGCATTTAGAAGAACAAAATATGATTATTTCAAATTTACAATCTTGTTGTGACAGCATTATGTTTCTGAATTTCAGAATGAAACAAAATTCCCAACAGAAGCAAAGCTATCACAGTACTTAGCTCTTCATTTTAGCAAAACTTCTGTATGTTTCAAGTTTCAGACTGAATTCTGCAGCCATCTATAGACTACCTATCTCCTTAAGAAAAATCTTAAGTCCAAAAATAGTTTTCTGTATTAACAAGTAACTGTCTTGGAGCAGCTCTGGACTGGATGACTGGGTGAGAGGAATATGCTATTAGTCTGTAATGGAACTTTTAAACTAGAAGAGTTTAGTTCAGTCACAAAGCTAATTTAATTCCAGCAGGATAGTATTTCAGTGATTTGTTGGTAATATTTAACCATCAATAACTGTACTCATAGATTTCACAAGAACAAAAAGATGCCTTTGCTTCAGAGAATTCAAACCTCAGTTTGAAGCATGATAAAATGAGGAACTGTATAGAAAATGAAAGGAAATATAATGGTCCTTATAGTTAAACCAATGCATTAACCTTAGAAAAAGAACTGGTCAAACTATCTAGGATGTTCCAACTGTGAATGAATATTCTAAGGAGGGACATCTGTAGGTGTTTTCATTCTAAACATTTGAGTAACTTGTTTTTTTTGTTTGTTTGCTTTTTAATAGTTTTACAATTGCCATTCTGTTTTAACTAAGGTTTTCAAAAGGTAGGTTTATCATCAAAACTTGCCAACCAAATTTATCCTTGGATCTGTTTCAGGGCATATTGTTTGTGGATTCTACCTCACTCAACAGAAATATTCCACTGACTCATTTTAAATGAAAAAAAAAAGAGGTTTGTTAGAAAGGGGGGTGGTAAGCACTGGACACCCTGCTGATTTCAGGGTACATCCAGTTACATATACTTTATGTTAGCAGAGGCCTGTGCAAGTGTCTGAATACAAACATTTTCATATAAATGAAGGTGCACAATCAGGAACCACAGTTTTGTAAAATTAATATTTTCCGTTGATTAGTCACAACTGCTGGCACATATAATATGATTCTTTATTCAGATAAATTACCATTAATTTGAAAGCATAAGAGATTTAAAATCCATGAAGGAGGCTATAGGTCAAAATTAAATATGTATTGGCCTATTTCTGTTCTTTCTTTTATACTAAAATTTCTTAAGCAGATACAAATAATTTCAGGGAAAGAAGAAATGAAATAATTAAAATATAACAAAGCTCAAAGATATAACAAAGCTGAGTCCATTTTAATTACCTTCTTGACTGCCATTAACTAGAGTGAAGACAGATTCTTTTAAGGCACTAAGTGACACTGACACTTCAATTAAGCATACACTGTATCAAAATGGCAAAGCAGTTGACATGCAGGTGCTGCCAAATTTGCCTTCTCTATATAATTATTAATGTCATTAATAAACTTAAGTTAATATAATTAGATCTGTTTCCATGTTCATCAGTTTTGATGAATATTAAAATTTTGCCTGGATAACTTGCTTAACACAAGTAAATTCATGCTTTCTAGCTAGCACTTCAAGAAACTTACTTAACACTGTATAAGCTCTTTTGTGGATTATAATACCCTAACTAAACAAGTCAACACTTTTATAAAGATACTAGCAAACTCTACATGGTAATGTTATAGATGGATTAGCTTATCTGGCCACTAATGCATTAGGTTTGCAACTTCCAGAAATAGAATTAAAATGAGAAAACATGAGCAGAGTCTGGCTTTAAGAATGCATTTTCAACTCTTGCTAGTGTACAGTAAGCATTAACAAGGTAAATGAAAGCCTATGGAGAGAATAAATGCGTTTGTGGTAAAATCTGGGATCTTTGTTGATATATTAAAAGTTTTCTGTCTTTGGTAGGCATCTTTTCATAGAACTCTTACTATTTTTAAACCTGAAAACTTTAATGCCAACATATTTTACACATTAAGACCCTAATCCAAAGCATCCTAAAGACAGTCCTTTCATTACACTGGGGAGTTTCTGAACTGGGCCTTTTAAATATGGCACAACTAGTGGCTGAACTAATTCTGCAGCGTTGTTAGTGCTAGCAGAGTCTTATTAGGTTCTCTCTAACAGTATCAATGCTTCCATAATTTTGTTCCCTCACCCAGCATAACTACTACATAAGCATTTTGCAGCAAAACAAATCTTGCAAGACTTAGGCAGAAAAAGGATTTGCAGGCTGTATTCTGCAAGACTCACATCTGTGCATTCCCATAAATGTCCTTCTACACAGCTACAGATCTTTAAACCATCAGTACCTTCCAGATAAAGAGTAAGTGCTGGCAAATAAACAACAATGCCAAAGATGTGCCAGAGGGCAACTGTGTCAGTATCAGAATCTAGGCAGATTAATTGTGCAGATGGCTTTATGACAGGATTCTCTGGGCATTAATGCTTTCAGTAGCTAGCTGATTAAGGGAAACTGAAGTGGAAACTCAGGGTGGAAAAGGCCTTTGCCTGTAAGAAAACAAGGCTCAATAAAGGAATAAGAGAGATATTTCAAAATACGTTAACCAAAAAAAGCAATACAGCGTAGAACTCTCAAACTACTTTTCTAATTAAGAATGGATAGGTGAAATTAATATTTCACCCACCACAGTTGCAGACATTCCAAGTGAATAATTCCCAGCACCCTCAAGGATTAAGGAAAAAAGAAAAAAGCACTATCTAACCTCATGTACATATAATTTCTTCATCCTTGGAAAAGTATACATCTGTATAAAGCATATATTAAGTTTTTTATCTTTGTAAAATGGTATTTTCTGTGAAAACTAGTGGGGATGGAGAATAGAATTTCTACATATTTACTTCTGATTCTTTTGAAAACAAACAAAGCAGTATTTTTTCTCCTTGTTAAATATACTTTTCTCTCTTGGCTATCTAATTTAATTTATACAACTATTTTTTATAAGTTCTTTCTCTCTTCATATTATAATAAAATGGAAAATCTATTGTTTTGTTGTATAGCGTCTCTTAAAAGCTCTTACTGTTGTGTTAAATCAATGTGTATCGACGCTGCTCTGTGTAAGTGGATTTTCTCTCTCTCATGCTCCTGTGCTTTTTCTCTCCCCGTTACAGTTCACTGATCAACTTCATGATGAGAAAGGTAAACTGCAGAAGTACAGCCTTGTCCACTCAGCATCCTAAGGGTTTTCACATTTCACACTATCATTATGCAGAAAACAGAGGAAGGAACATGCTCTTTGTACTAATGAGAATATCTCTGTCAGTTCAAGGTCAATACAGGATTTCTTCAAAGGTAATCTGGAATAACAAACAGCTACAGCAACAGACTACGAAGCGTATCTCAGAACAGAAGATTACGTAGCTTAAGAGTTTAAAACATTAGGAAAGGACCAAGAAGTGACACACCTACAATGGTAGAAATTGCCTCCTTTTGTCAACAACTGCAGTGCTTTTCTTCCTATTTATTTTTACACCCTCGCACATTAAGTGACCCTACCTGCTAACATAGGTTCAACTATGAGCACTCCACAGACAACTTCCAAACTGCATTTTTCTTTCTATAACATAAAACAGTGCAAACAAATCAGATGAAAAAGCCATTAGTGTTACAGAGCTGAAAAAGAGTAGAGAAAGTGTTCTGTAGGTTAGAAGACACCAACTGTGGGAACCTATGTACTATTACCCCATTCTCACTTGTGAAACAGTGGCAACATCACACATTAAAGAAGGGGCCTTTCCAAACTTACATAGCATTATTTAAAATGGCAAAATTAAACTGAGAAGTATCCAATGCACTGTGATTTGCAAGTCATATTTTGCCATCATTTGGAACAAAGAGTTCTGGTTTAATCTTAAGCAGTATTTCCTTGTTCAAATTAATTTGATTATTTATAAAAAATAAATGTAGGCACTGAAAGTTTAAATTTAATCTCAAAATAATTTTAGTTTTCATTGTTAAGAAATTGGTCCTATAGGTCTCATATCCAAGTAGGTACTGTTCACATGTGAATGCCACTCATAAATTTACAAGTGTGAACAAGATATTAACTGAGGTTTATAAGTATTCACACATTCAAAATTACGCACATGTTCAAATATTGTGCTAAATCTCTTCCTTAATAATCAAATCCAGCATTTTTTCAGAATATAGTGCTGGTATCAAACTGTTCCTGGGTATCAGACCCTGAATTAAACTATAAAAGTATATTTGACTTAGTATTTCTGAACTTTTAACAGAATGGAAGGAGTGGAAGCTTGTTATTTCTTTTATTTTTTGCTTTCAATGTACAGTTTTCAGAAAAATAACTAACTTTCTAGAACTATTTTAAGATTAGTCTGTTTCGACTCTAGTATTAGAAGTTGAAAACTTCTGTTCTTAATGCAGTAGATATGACTGCTTTATAATAAATTTTTTCACAAGAAGAACTATAATCAGTGGATCAAAAACATTCACACTTAATGTCTAACAACATTTTTTCTAGAAAGTGTTCTACTACAGAATATTTAAGTAAATGTCATGTGAACTGGTCTTCTTTTAACACAAAAGAAATAAAAAATATTTAAGAGGGAATTGTAACAGAACATTAATTACAGGGATTAGAAGTCTTTACGTAGAGGCTTATGTTATTTATTTTAACAGTAGATATTCAATATAATTCATTATTCAAGTCTATGAGGCTATTTAACTGGCTTAAGTAAAGAATTAAATTAATCCTGTATTCCATAATGAAATCTTAATTAAATTAAGAAAAGTAACCTCTTCCAAGCTGATTAACAGTACTGACGAAGAGTTTGTCTGAAAGCTGAAAAATATGTTTTGGGGGCAGCAAATAAACTATGGAAAATGTATATTTTCAGTGATTAGGTTCACCACAGGGATCTAAACTTTTGGAATTATTCTGGGAATAACACCACCATTAATAACTCTCAAACTGCTACAGAATATCTGAAGTGCACTCATTACCTGAAAATGCTTAGTGAGCATTATATTGAAAATGCAAATTATGTTTCCCAAATGACGTTTTCTTTTTCTCACTGAGTTTCATCCCCCTGGGACTTCAATACAGACAGCCATATCAGGGTAGAAAAAATACCTCATGCAAACATTTACTCCAACAGTTGAAATCATCTTCACATTTTTTCTTCTGCTTTTGTTACTGAAAAGAATAAATTGAAAGAAAAATGAAAGCCTATTTTCATTAGAGCTGACAAGAAAATTTCTAGAAAAATTATTTCATTTTTAAAATATCAAATTCATTAAAGCCTTTGTTTAATGGAGTTCAAGGCATCTGGATTTTATTGTTGTCATGTAAATTAACACAAATGTTTTGACTGGTTTTTAGAAAATAATTATTTCTATTTTGATTGAATATCAAGAAACTAGTAAATAGTAAATGCATTAGCAACAACAATCATGAGTTACAGTTATACAACCATAATTACAGTTATTTAATTTATCTATAATGTGGCAACAATCATGAGTAAAACAACCATAATTACAGTTACTGATTTTATCTGTAATGTGGACAGCCTAGTGTTATGAGCTCCAGCCCATTTTCTTGAAAAAAATTAGAAGTTTGCTTCAAAGTTTATTTCCCCAATGCATAACTGATTTTGAAGTATTCAGATCTTAAAATTCTTCAAAGATACACTGATGTTAGTTAATGTGATTTTTGCCTTAAATTCCCACATATGTATGTGATCGAGAGTCGACTTGTTATAACCATATTTCTCTTCTTATCATCAACCATTTGTGTTATATTTTATAGTTTTAAAAGAATCTTTAAAAGAATATTTTAGTAAACACATCTCTGGTCGTGCAAACTAACTTCCTGGCAGAGGAAAGAAAGCTGACAGGCATCTTCTTAAATATACAGTCTTATTCACAATTCTTGAACAAGTTAGTATTCTTCCCCTTGCAATATTGATCACCATATACTTCCTTTGTTAGAATTTGGCAGTCAAATTACTATCGACAGTGCAGGACCCAGTTAATCCCCAAGCGTATTATACTGAATTTGTCAAATTAAAACTCAAGGAACTTGCAGGTCACCATCCTAAAGATCACTGGCTCTGAAAGATCACTGGCTCTGAAATACTCGAGACCCACCTCCCTCTTCCTTTCACCTCCTCTAGTCCTCAGAAGAGAGATTTACTCTTCTTGACAGTTTCACCTGTTCCTGGAAGCTCAAGTGACAATGCAACTACCTAGTAAGTAACAAACAAAATGAAATTAAAAAAAAAAAAAGACAGAAAAATAGTGAAATAGGACATTTTTTGAAAAAAAGAAAAGAAAAAGCACCTATTTTACACCATGTAGTAAATGCCACGTCCTTCAAATGCCAAACATCTGAGAAACAGTGTCTGTTATGTAGGCTGCTCTCAAAGTAATGCCTCCTAATTATTTCTATGGAAACTACAACCCATACAAACAGCACAATGACACTGTTTGATAGAGAAAATAATCCAGTACAAAACAGTATTTTTCAGCACAATCACCATCATTATCTATGCATTTTCACCAGCGATGAACCATAGCCTATGTATTGCACTTGTAAAAATATGCACCAATGATGACGACTCACTGTCACTGTTGTCACTGCTGAAACACACCCTTCATCACCTAACTGTGCTCACATCCACTGTTTGGTCCCCATAGATGTTCAGCAAACGTCAATGAATGTCAATGGGTGCAATTTTTTTTTCTGCATTCTACAATTCCACACCTTTGCTTCATAGGCATTTCTATGTCAGACACCATTTTGTCAGACTGCCCCTCTGCTGCCATCTATCACATGGCAACAAAATGTAATGGAATATTGGTAGGACAGTTCAGCCTCTACTGCCTTACCACCAATATCCACCTCAGATATCAGGGGCCAACATAATAAAATTGGAGGCATTACTTTCAGAGCAGCCATAGTACATTGTTTACAGTTTGTTATGGTGTGCAATAAATTCTTTCAATCGAATAAATGAGATCTGCAATTATACATCTATATTCTAATGCAGGAAACTTTCCATTGCCCTCTTCTCTCCTGTTCAGATTCTTTTTTTTTCCCTGAACGCACAACCTTTTGGGCTGCCTGCTTGCCTGTATGCTCCCTGAAGTCTAGGGCATATGACGGATCACTACAATACTTTGATTTCAGAAGAAAAGTTAAGTGGCAACTTGTTGCAATTCTCACTTGGAGCAGGTGTTCGGGTAGCAAGGACGTGAGAAAGGGAGTGAAAAAGTTTGTGAATAACTCTAAAGATGGTTGCCAAGAACATGCAGATGATTTAATGTGTGAACCAAGGACGAAAGGAAGGGAGTGAGTGTGGGT
This sequence comes from Pavo muticus, assembly GCA_016647715.1. Taxonomy (NCBI): domain Eukaryota; kingdom Metazoa; phylum Chordata; class Aves; order Galliformes; family Phasianidae; genus Pavo; species Pavo muticus. The sequence goes on from JACDJE010000540.1 coordinate 195,220, forward strand.
AGAAATAATGTTAAGATACTAGTGAAGCATCCGTCAAACTGACTGCTCTGGGTGTTATCTCTTGAAGTATGTCTTTGTAGTNAAAAAAAAAAAAAGCCAACAGAACAGAAGCATATGCAAGCAGCAAGGAAAAAGAAAACTCACAGAAAGCTTATCTGATTGAAAAAAATACCAAAAAATAAAAAAGATTTAGTGAGGCTAAAGCTCCCCATTTTGCATCTGTTATGCCCAAAAGTCCGAGTTGCAGTCTCAAAACGCCTACAGATGCGCTAGTCTAATAAGCAACTAAAGGTAGAAATGTACTGTATAAGATTTTACTAAGCAACATCTATAATATGAGAGGTGAAGTTGAGCTGGGATTCTTTTTTTTCTCCCATAAATATTTTCAGTTTCTTAAACTCCTTATCACAGCAGTTTAGCCAATCTCCTTGTGAATAATCTTTTCTTGTGTGAGAAGACAACTCTCCTCACTGGATGAGGACTGAAAAATCAGCTGTTCATATGGATGAGGGCAATTTGAGATATCACTTCAAACTGCTGCTACTGCACAAAAGAAAAGGCAACATAAAATTGACATGCAATGCTTGTAGAAGAGTCATTTGATATCTCAGGTTTTCTTGTCTGAACATAAAATCAGTCAATCTTCACTAAGTATTTCAAATGCAAAAAAAAGTGATTTTAAAGGAAATTTTGCTTAATATTGGTCAGGTGATTAAAGGTGCATTAAACAAGTGACAGAAGATAAAAGCATCAGAAATTTAAATTTCACAGACAAAGTGAAGTGATACAAAGATACCAATTCAAACGTTATCTATCTAACTAAGATTAATGGCAATAATTGGCCACCTGGACAAGACAATTAATGAAAAAGGGTAGAATACAGACTTTATAAAAATAAAGTGACTAGTCAAAAAACAGAATAGCCCAGTTTTCTTTGCAGTATAGCAGTGTTTAAAACCTTGTAGAACAAGAATAAAATTAATATTTTAAAGGCAGAGTGCAGTGTCCTAAAGCTCAGACCATCTATGTCGTCTGGGGCACATGTAAAACAGTTACTGAAGCTGATAATCTAAAAATGAGAAAAATTGTAGAGTAACCCAGTAGAAAATACCAATTATTCACACAACCATGTGTAAGAAAAGCGCAGGGGAAGTGAGTTTTAGATGCAGTAATCATCTGCATTACTTCTTTATAGAATTTCTTCTTTATTCAATTAGGTTTCAAAATTCTAAATTCCAAAGATTTCCTATTATACATATAAATATATGAGAGGAAAAATGATAAAAGATGTATAAAATGTTGGGGTATTATTTTTATTGGTTGGGAAAATCTTATTTATGTTCTTACTCCACAGCAGATATCACCACAGATACACCAAAGAAAGGGTACTCTTACAGGCAAGTGCCACCTCATGTACTGCTATCATATAAAATCAGACAAAAAAAAAAAAAAAAAAAAAAAAAAAGACTTTCAAA
>JACDJE010000540.1:196760-278366 GCA_016647715.1 Pavo muticus
CCAATTATGTTATAACGCTTGTGAGCTGACCAATCATGATTCACCATGTTTAAAGCAATGTATTCTGTAAACCTATATAAGTAAATGGTAAAATGAAATAAAGCTGAAGCTTCTATCACTCATATTGAGTTAGGTCATGCTTCCCCGCGTCATAGAGTACCAAAATCTCTGTTCCCGACAGCAACTGAACTCATTTTCAATTGACAGAAATCATCATCTGTCCGTGAACCAATACGGAAAACATCTTCATAGAGAAGTCTTCCTATTTCCAAACAAACAGCAATTCAATGAAGTCTGATATCTTACAGATTTGTGGCTGTGGTTGATTGACTTTGATGTGTCTGGAAGGCATAAGCTCCAACTGAACCTCCTCCCTACCTTTGAACATTTATCTCATTTTTACTGGATGATAGAGGTGCCGCATTACTCTCTTATCTGGGGACATTATCCACCTAATTATTTTAATGTAGATTTGTCTTTGAGACCTTCATCACACTGTCAAATGTAGTTAAAAAGTTATTAGACAAATATCAAGACTGGAAAAATAGGAAACTGTGTGCAGTATATTCAAGTATTCGAGTAGTTCAGTAAATCAGCTACAGAAATGTTGAGCCTGATCTGCAGAGAGAGAAGTAACAGACAAACAGCTTTTATCCTCATATACAATGTCTATAACCTTACCCTCAGCTTGTTAAAACTGGTGTGGCAACTTTTTCCTTATTTTCACAAAATAGGTAAGTCACATAGCAATTTTTTTAACAAACAAACTAAGGAAGTAAATCTCTAATTGCCTAATAGTAGTACGATTCTATTTAAGTACTAGAAAATCAAGAAAACAATGTGATGGAAAAATATACAAAGAAAATCTGCATGGACTACTTTTGAATGGGTACAACTTGGTCAAAGTTTTATAAGAGGAAACACTCAGTAAACAAGAGTAGCCAGTAAAGACTATTGAAGATAAGCACACACATCTTCACCGTAAATGTTGAAAGAGAAAACAATCAGATAGATAAGCTTCTTCTTCATTTAAAATGAGGAAATGAAAATTATAAGTGAAATAAATTCCAATGTTGAATTTTCACGAAGTCTGGAAAAACTAGTTTTACAATGAATTTCCAGCTATTGAGGTTTTTTTTTAGCCCTTTGTAGTTGCATGGATTGCTTCCCACTGTAAAATCTTTTCTTCTGTTCTTAGACTAGAAACAAATGATCTCTGGATATTTCCAGAATTATAAAGCCAGATCTCCTTGGGTGCCTTAAAACAGTTTAGGAAAAAAAAAAACTGTGGACATTGTGATAGCCCTGAGAAGACACAAAATATCCCGTTGCTCCCTTTGCAAAGATAGTATAACATATGGTTAGCGTGAGTCTTTTCTCATCAGCTCAGAATGATGCAAAATTATCCCGTTAGAGTCAATTTGCATATATAATAACAGAGCAGAGTGTCTGTGGATTTACAAGCCAAACAAAAAAAAGTATTCACAACTTTGGGAAATGAAAACTTTGAGCTGAAGACAGCTTTAGCTGATCTTAAGTCCCATACAGCTACTAGCTAATTCTCAGTAAGGCATGCAGAGAATTAAACATGCAATTCGCATAATTATCAAAGCTTTCTGCTATTCTGAGTCTTTATACACTGAACACCTATCCTCTAGTGCTTACTAATAGCAGCATCCACTTAGTACAGCAGGTGAAATACTGATTACTTAATTTCTTAGTCATTTTTAAAACCTCCCTTCACATTTATTTTGCATATTCTGCTTTTCTTTATCTTCAGATGAAGGCCACTGAAAAATCCTCAGAGATACAACAGGACTATGGCACAACAAATGAGCATCACAGCATGCATACATTAAAGGGCACCAGGGTGTAACACAAAAATCTTCTCAGCAGTCCATTTACATACTGTGAACTAAATACATTTACTGTATTTGTATATGAAACTTCCACCTAACCCTGCAGGGCCAGTATGCGTGTACTCAAAAGTACACTTCAATATCTGATTGCTTTACCATCTACAGCATAATTTCACTGATACAAAAATAAGCCATTCAAACACTTTAGAAACATTATATGAAGTAGAAAAAGAAATACTGTGATACATTAAGATTTAATAAAGTTCTTTCCTGAACAAGGGCCAGATCCTGCATCTCTACACGCCATACTAAGAGAAAGAAATCTCAATTTGTTACTAGATAAAAATAGGTAAAATCCATTTTATTCATTATTTCATGCCTTCCTGCCTCATATGCTCTAGATACTTAATTATTTTCTCTTAATAACATTCAGATATAAATAGCATTTTGTCACAGTTTTGTGATTTTGGTTTTCAGTATTCCACATCATAACATCATGTAGTGCATTGGGAGCTAAAGTGTTAACACTCTAATCTGGCTACCTGTCCCTACACCTCACCGAGGGATGGGCTGGGGGTGGTTTTTCTTCTTCGATTCCCAACAAACAGGCAAGTGCTCCGTTAACTCTCTCTCTCCACTTTGTTTGATTTATCCATCTTAATTAGATTGCATTATATTATATTATAGTTAGTAAAATAAGCTTACCTCCCTAGAGGTCTGTTCGTTTTCTTTCCTTTCCTTTTCCCTTCCCCTTTCCTTTTTGGGGGGGGGCTGGGAAGGGGGGCCCTTGGGCCCACTGTCCCTGTCACAGGCATAGACTGGTCCAGGTAACCCCGTGACACATTTTGTTAGGAATACATAGTGAAAAGAGTTCTTGCAAACAATGAATAAGCTGACCTACACAGAGAAAAGAAAAAGGATACTTTCAGTTTGATACTGCCTCTTTCAACACTGCCTTACATTAGAAAACGCAAAGGAAGCCATGATGCATGGTATGTAGTTCTTATTTTGTTCCACTTCATGAAGACAAGAAAACAGAGACTAGAAAAAAATAAAACAACAAGCAAATTTAAGCGCTCTCAAGAGTTTTCCAGAGCACTCATCAGTATAGCATTTAAGTTCTTCTCGGAGAGACTCAAAGTGATTCAACAAAGTCTCTGGCTCTCCTTTCCCTGAGTATAAAAAGCAAAAGCAAATGAGTTGTGGCTGTGGTCGCCTTTTCTAGAATGAGTCTCTTTCCATAGAAATACTACTGCTGCAATTTTGTTTGTTTGTTCTGAATAAGCACCTGCAGTACAGTACCAACTTCCCCAGTGAAAGATCTTACAGCTTACTTGGAACATATTTTCAGTTACAGATGCTGAGGTACAGCTCAGATGCATCAGAATTCCTGGTTTCATCTTCTCTCTTCCCAAATTGTAAGGAATCTGACAGGGTCCTTTCACTTCCATCATCTCCACAGAGGTACTTCTCTTATAACAAAGCAGGAAAGGTCTGCTTACCTATCAGCTAGCCTGCAAGCTGGCACTCTGCATGACAGAAGCTTCCTATCCTCTAGATGGCTAAAAAAAAAACCAACCAACCAACCAAAAAAACAAAACAAAACAAACAAAAAAAAAAAAAACAACAAAGAAACTCCACTAGTTTGACAAGCAATAATGTAATAGGAAATATCATCAAATGTATACCTTTCAGGAACCTCTTGCTACCAAACTTATTTCATAATTTGTTTGCCCTCTGATAGCAGGAGTTGCACTACCCTGTAAAGTACAACAGTACTTTCAAGGCACTGCTTAAATGTTTATCAGGTGAAGTTGTACGCATCCATATTTTAATAGGCTTAAGTACATCAGCTCACTTATTTCTTGTGAAATACGGTTTTCTGAACCCCTCTCCCCCTTTTTTTTTTTCTTGGCTCAAAGCTTGCTTCGTGAGGTCTTTTTGGTGATAAGACTCTGACAACTGCGAATTATCTAGAAAGCGAGTTGTGGGTGTCACCGTGACACAATACGTCTGTATATGATTGCAAAGATAAGTAGGAGCAGGACAGGTAGTCTTTTTCAGCGGGGAGGCTTGAAGGAGCTGACCACTGCAAAAGGTGATAATGCTTGTTAATGGCTATGAAGGCACCACTCCCTGCTGGCTTATCTTTTGGGCCAGGTATGTCACGCTAACAGAGAGAAAAGAAGAAGAAAAAAAGAAACTGAGAAGCAGGGGATAAAAGATCCCCACTAAACTAAACACTTGGGAGAGGAACTCCCTGAGAAAAGGAACCACTTGCACTGGAATTCACTGAGAAAAAACACTTAGGAAAGATTCCCCTGGGGCCTACTTGCTGCGAAGCTTCCTGGCTTTCTCCCATACACCGCTGTCACTGAGCGAGTTCCTCAAATCAAAGAAAAAACTATGAGCAACGCTGGAACCTCAGTGTCTATCTCTTTTGCTTTCTACAAAGGCTCGTTTCTTTTATTTCCTATCTCTTCTGTATGCCCTGTCCTCCCTTCCCCATCTCCCTATGCAACTAAGATTTGTAATAAACTGATCGGGCAAACATTTGACCTGTTGTGTCTCAATCTTGCCATCAGATATACATATATAAATCAAAGAATCTCCTCTCCCTCCCATACTTGGAGCGAGACATTTCTGGAAAGAAATGTTTCCCATAATATACAAAAAAGTCTATCAAAGAAATTCGACCACGAAGCTGACTGCAAACAAATGATATAAGGCTGTCTATTTCCATGGGAATAGGGCAGGAAAACACTGTCTTTGAGGTATTCCTTTCTTTCCTGAATATGAATTTAATTATTTGGCCACTTTACAATTGTGCTCTACTTATGGATTCTAGCAGTCAAATACAAGATTGTGAAGACAGTACTTGCAAAAATTTTTGTGCTTCAGGGCTATATTTTTCTCCCTCTTCAAATCCACTTGTTAATGCATAAATATGCTTTTTATTTTTTTATTTTTTTTTAGCTTATAGCTGATTCAATTAGACTAGTGCAACACAATGGAAAGCGGAACAAGACAGCAGAGCAGCAATGTTCCAGGCCACAGCAAGTAAGGATCAACTCAAACACAACAGCAGTAGAAACAGAAATAACATAAAGAAACTATTTACCTTCAGAAGGCCTGTAAGGTCTTAAGAATAAGCAGGCATCGCCAGATGAGAAACTCTCACCTCCACTGTCAACCCTAAAATGAGATCTGGGAAGTGGTGGATCTTGGCTCCACCAGCTTCCTTCCCCTTCCAGGGGAAGCATCTGAGCTCCCCTGGGTTGGCCCTGTCTTCCTACCAGATGCTCAGTCACTGGTTCAAGCTGTGACTTGCATTTCCACTACAACATTATTTCATCCTTTAAGTAGTAAAATGTGCATGACTTGCACATGTTGACTTCCAGAACTGAGCCACTTGTGAACTTGAAAGAATCTATACACATATATAAATATCTCAAATGTACATAGGTTGCCCTGAAAGTAATGCTTCAAATTTATTGCCATGGGAACTAGAACAGATACAAAGAGCGCAATAACACTATTTAATAGAGCATGTTCTCAGCTACAAAACACCATTTTTTAACAGTCACCACCATTAGCTATGCATTTTCATCAGCAATAATCAAGAGCCTGCATGACACACTAGTCAAAATCTGCACCAGCAGATTCCAGAGCAGCCCTCTTGTGTATGTATACACAAGATAAACACACAATAATAAACTCTACAGCAACCAGAGACAATCAATACTTGTACAAACATTTTTTTTAATTCTCCAATACCATCAGTCACAAACAAGTCTACTCAATTTACTGACCTCTCCTTCATAAAAACGTTGATGCAGGCAGTTATACAACTAAAACAAGTAACGCAGGAATTAAATGGCTGACCANTTTCTTTCTTTCTTTCTTTCTTTCTTTCTTTCTTTCTTTCTTTCTTTCTTTCTTTCTTTCTTTCTTTCTTTCTTTCTTTCTTCCTTCCTTTCTTCCTTCCTTTCTTTCTTCCTTTCTTTCTTTCTTCCTTTCTTTCCAGTTTTTCAAAACCTTTTCCACTTGTTCAAGAGAACAAGGGCAATTGGTTTGAAATTCAGAGAGCAGAGATTTAGACTGGATATAAGAAAAAAGTTCTTTAAAATAAGGGCAGTGAGACAAAGGGAAGAGGTTGCCCAGAGAAGTGGTTGATGCCCCGTCCTTGGAGATGTTCAAGGTGAGGCTGAGTGGGGCTTTGAGCAACCTGATCTAGCTATAGGTGTCTCTGATCATTGCAGGGCAGTTGGACTGGACAAGCTTTAAAGGGCCATTACAACTCAAATGATTCTATGAATCTAATTCATCCTCCATCCTTCCCTACTGTCAACTTCTCAGTCTCAATGAATCAAGAGAGAAACAAAAAGCTCATTCTGAGATTATTTCCTATTTTATAAAAATAGAGAGAGAACTGGATAATTTAAGAGCCATCAACAGCCCAGGATTTCACATAATTCCATTATACTATGCTAAAGGCATTGTGTCCAATCATAGCAATTATAAAAAGAAAAGAAAAAAACACACACAAAAAAAAATCAAAAAACAGAAATTTAATCTAGAAACTAAAAAACGAAACAAATGAAACTACTGAAAATTCCACACTTCTCTCTTCTTTTTATCTGGATGTTTTTACAAGGAAAATATGGGAATGAGTGCATTGCATATGGATATTTGGAGAGTATAGAGAACAATGTTGTAAAGGCTATATTGGCTGCATTGGCAAATTCTATTCTATTAGAAATTTGGACTTCAAAACCAAGATCAAATTTTGTAGTAAAAAGTTGCTGTCTCCTGTCAAAAAGATGTCCTTTCCTCAAAAAACAAAAAACAAAAAAATCCCAAAACATTATTAGCACGTAAGCAGATGGTCAAAAGTATTGACTTGAAGACTAATAAAGAGCTACAGTTTCAGGTGTATCTTAGATGTTAAACTTTGCTGAAGAAATAAGTCCCCTTTGGTTTCTCACTTGGTTGCCTTAGACACTAATTCTCAACTCAAAAGATTATCTCACACTTCACTAGCTCTGGTACCTTAGTATAATCATCTGCTGTGAACTCTTTCTACACTTCACAGATACACTGCAGAGTACGGAGCTGCCTTAAAAGATAAAAATAAAAGTAAAAAGCTATAAAAGACCGCAGCCAGTTTCACCATAGTAGCTACTGTTCTCTTTATATTTCAGACATACTTCCCCAAATTTTATTTTAAGTATTATTCAGGGAGAATATAGATAAGAAGCCTACAAAATAGTTTATTTTTTCCTATTCTCTTGAGGCAGTTTCACAAGACCTTGCAAGGTCAGACAATGCACACTTGATCATCAGAAACGCACCTAAAAACACTCACATTGTGAGTATATATGAGGAAAATTAATGCCTCCTGTTTTATTACTTTGCTCACAGTCATAGTCAGATGTTGGTGATATGGAAGCAGAAACTGAACCTTCCCACCAATATTCCAAAACATTTTGTTGCCATGAGACAGATGGCAGCAGAAGGGCACTCTGACAAAATGGCATCTGACATGGAAGTGCAGGTGAAGCAAAAGTGTGGAATTTAATTCCTCCATGTGGAAAAAATTGCACCCATTTACATTCATTGATGCTTGCTGAACCAGAGTATGTGAGTACAGTGAGGATGTGGGTGGTGCATTTCAACAGTGCTGACTGTCACAGTGACTTCCCTCTGCTGGTGCAGGCTTTTATGAACACAGCATGCAGACTCTTGTTCGTTGCTGGCAAAAATGCATAGTGTGGAGTCTCACATAAGAGTCACTCCAAGGTCTAGCTTTTCAGGTGAAAAGCTATTTCTAAAACAGCTATAACAAATTATTAAATATGCATAAAAGTATTTATATGTTAATTTCATTTCCATAATTCTGTTTTTATTGAGACCAATGAATCAAAAATTTTTGTCATCAGATATTTAATCTCATTACTCATTTTGTATCTTGCTTGTACCTTCCTTGGCTTTTCCCATTTAAGAAAGCTATTTATTACATATTTGCATCAGGAGATCTGGATTTTATCTTATAGATTGATGCTACTAATTTGCAGCAAAGGTATGCATCAGACTATATCCAGTTGGACCCATGTTAATTCGAATTATCAACAGTTTACTTCAAAACTGCTATATTTAAAAATCAACAGTCATAGCTTATGTTATGGGTTATAAATAGATAATATCAATGAAAACTACTTAGTCACATTTACTGCACAATTCTTAAGGCTTGAAATGGTATGCAAATGTAAAGGATATGATATCTAATCCTATCTATATGATATCTAAATGCAAAAAATCGCAAGCTGCCTTTAATGAACAAGAATCCATTAAAGTTGCACAATAATTTCAAACTAGTGCTTAAAATACATACTCTAATAAGATTTTATTTCTTCAGTTTTATGGAAAATTATCTCCAAAGACAAAATCCAAAATAAAATTAAGCATACAAAATTTCTAGATAATCAAAATAATTTTTTTCTGAGAAAATCAACTATCTAAATAGTTTGGTTTCACTGCATACAAGTTAAGTTCTTGTATGGCTCAGTGTTTCTTTTTTCCCTGTTTGTGTATTTCCAAGGTAGTATCGAACATCATGGGGCCAGAGCACAGCAGGATCTCGTCTGTATCTCACAGCAAGTTTGGTCCTTGTTTCCTTCTTCCCTTACCTTCAACAAATTAAAACAAAACTCCTTTGTGAGGAGAGAAACAATCAACCAACTAGGAGAAAAACTCACTGACATCATTCATGTTGACTCATAGCCTTGGCCTAGACATTACATACGCCTCAGGTAATTTGGGCACAACATAAGAACTATTCGCACCCCTGTTAATTCTCAGACAAGACATGGAGAATGGGATAACCTGACTAAGTAAAAGTATACAATTAACATATAAGAATAAAAAATTGACATCTATTAGTGAGAAATTGAATGTTTCCTCCTCTATGCATTTATTATAAATGGCAAATATTCAAAGATTCCTAACCAGGAAAAAACAGAGAAGAGGGTGGAATGGCAATGGGATGACCACATAGTTTATCTTGCTTTTATCAAATGCCACTTATAAGAAAAATAAAACAAATTAAAACACTTAAGTTTCCTCATATTTTTTCAGAAGTATAATCGGAAATNGACAATATAGTAAATGTAATATACTACATTCTTTCCCCAATAAATTGTTTAATTAATTTTAGAGATGTTTCTTCTTACGATTTATTGTGTTTGACAGCAAAAAGGAATAACTTGTCAAATAGCAGTTAGAACCAAGGAATTTGCAGGAACCATAAGAACTAAAGAGGTGAATGCATGTGAGCACACTTCCTACATACTTCCTGCTTATGATTTTGAAATCCAATTATTTCTGTCCATAACAGAGAGAAGTCTGAGCAATAATTTCCTTATAGTTTGTGAGACACTTAGTTATGCTGATGATGGTAACTATAAAAACAAACAGAATAATATTTGGCTTTAAATTGCAAATATTATGATTTTTCAAGACAAATTTGCTCCTCCATATACAACTTCAAATATCTTAACTCTTGACCTCAGTGAAGCTACCCTCAAGTCACGCAGGAGAAAGGGAAAAAACAAGTACAGTTTCTTGAGATTTTGATAAAATGTTTAGATCAGACTTTGAAAGGTGGACAGTTACATAATCCCCATTAGTTTCAAAGTGAGAAAAATGTATAAACACACTTCATAGTCTGCCACATTTCATATTTTCATCAAAGGCATTTTCCTTAATAATTTTTAAACAAATATATTGCTACTGGTTGTATGGTCTTACATTTCTTTTATCAAGTGAAACAGCTTTTATATTTTGCTCTTTTACTCTAATATATTTAAGGCAACAAAGAACACTTTTTCCCCCCTTCTTCAGCTGCAGGGGGTAAAGGAGAAATGAGAGAGTACTCAAACCTGTTGTTCAAATATGCTTGTCAATAAGAAACCCTTAAAATAAATGTATCATAATTGTAGATAAAATAAATGAGTAATAGGATACTAAAAAAGCAAATCTATTATCAAAACATTTTCTATTCTGTATATATTATTCTACATACATTATAGGAGGGCTGTTCTGAAAGTAATGCCTCTTATTTTATTATGTTGACCCACAACGTCAGATGCGGATGTTGGTAGTACGGCAGTAGAGGCTGAACCTTCCCACCAGTATTCCATTACAGGTTGTTGCCGTGTGGTAGATGGCAACAGAGGGACAGTCTGACAGAACGGCATCCGATGGGGAAGTGTGTATGAAGCAAAGGTGTGCCACTAAATTCCTCCATGTGGTAAAAGTGGCACTCGTTGACATTCATCAATGCTTGCTGAATGTTTATGGAGATCAAACGCTGGACGTGAACACAGTGAGGAGGTTGGTGGTGCATTTCAGCAGTGCCGTCTGAGGGTCACCTCCACTAGCGCAGATAGAGTGCAGCATGCAGGCTCTTGCTCACTGGCAAAAATGCATGGCTCCTGGTGGTGACCGCTGAAAAACAGTATTTTGTAGCTGAGCATTTTCTCTCTCAGATAGTGTCATTGTGCTGGTTTCATCTGTTGTATTTTCCATGGAAATAAATAGGAGTCATTACTTTCAGAGCAACTGACACAAATGTAATGCCAGCTGCCAGCCACTAGATTAGGTTATGACTGCTTTTGCTTATAGGAGAAGCCTTCCAGTATCAGGAAATGTCTGTGAGTCTAGGTGTTGATGTCAATTTTTTGGCTCAAAAAATTTTCTCACAGAGGATTTTTTCTCATGTGCTGAGTAAGCTTATCCAGCAGGCAACAGGGTTTATTCTGCTTTAGAACCAGGCTGAAAATATCAACAGGGAAATTACACAAAGGTGGATTTTACAACTGGCTTTTGGCCTCCTCAGTGGAAAATTTTATCGCTCTCTTGTCACAAAAAAACACTCAGTGTTACATGGATAAATTACAGCTGTAAACTTTCCTATAGCAACCCTGTTTTCCCTTCTTTCTGTGGTGCCAACATGACAAAATAACAATTAGATTATGTTATATTAGCTTCGTCTCAAGCTCTTTGTGTTAATGTGCGCAGCAGTTAAACACGGAGAGAAACAGAAAAGTAACACACCAAAGACTGATGTACATGGAGAGGCCTCAGTCACAAGCAGGACAGTGTGATAGATATATTTTCAGAAGCCAGTACTGATTATATATTAAACATGACATCCTAAAAGAACAATTATTTCAAGAAAAATAAGCTCATGAAATGTTTTTATGATGAGAATTACTTCATTTCAGACAAGGCAGCAAAGCTGTGTGATATCACCCTCTATAATTTGGGTAAAGCACTGCAGAATCTGTTGCTGTAAATAAACATGACTGAGATAAATCCTTGTGTAAGCATAGAAAGATCACTGTCTCTTCTCACCATTTGCGTTTATTTAAGTTTCAGCAAACCAGCAAGAGCATATATCCATCTATTAATTCTATATTGTAGAAAAGCATAAAAGGGTTCTTGGGTACTCACAATAAATGAAATTAATTTTCCCAAAGTCCAAACTTTTTTCCTCTGACAGTAAGTAGCTTGTAGGCCATCTCCCACCAGCTTTTCCATCTTGTTTTCTCTTCCTGTCCTGTTGAGAAGAGGGAAAGAGCCCAGGTATGTGTTTAGCCCTGAGACAAAGCTAACCCAGCAAACCTGGCTTCACCTTCACACTATTCCTCATCTGTAGGTTGACTTTTCCTAGATACTAAAGTGGTGAATATACTCACATGTAGCAGTAGGGGATAGAGTTAGGATATGAATCCATTTAAACACTTATTTTTAGAAAAGAAAGAAGAAAACATGCACTATGTGTTCCAAATCTAAAATTGGATACTGCAGTGAGTATTTAAGAAATGCCTGCTTCTATCATAATAGTATTTAATTACTACTATATTTCCAACTGAAATATCACTATTAAGAAGTAGTATACCATTTTAAATTTTCATTCTGTTTATTTTTAATTTCTTGTTGAGAACAGTTGTCTCAAATTGTACTAATAATTCCATAGAGCAATAGAAGTTGCAGAAAAGGAAATGTCTATTTCAGGTGGATTGTTTCTGCTTGCCAAAATCTGACCTGAAATCAGACTTACAAGGCTGTTGTCATTCCAGCAATTCTGGGGAAAATTTCATTTCTTGCAATTCTTCTGGCATACCAGACAGACAAACAATGAAACAGACTATCAACCAAATGGTTCAGCAAGGAAACAAAGCTTTGAAATTTCTGCCCACCCCCCCCCCAAAGAATTCTTTTCTCAAGATCAGAGCAACAGGGCATTTAACTGCAATTCTCTAGCAGCCTCAACTAGCAAACCCACTACCTCATCCTGTCCTTAGAAGAATGCAAACCATCAGCCTCTCCTCTTTTTCAGAACTCTAGTGCCACCCTGCTCATCTGCCCGTGCCAGATATCAGTCATGTAAACCCTATCAGGCATAAAGTAGTCCCTGAGATTAAGCACCATTACCTCTTCAGAGCTCTTAAATTTCAGTATATGGAAACAACTTCAGAAAGCAAAATCAGTGAAATTTATCAACCTTCCTGGAGTAAGATATTTCAGGAAACACTGGCTAAAGATCAAGGCCTTAGCTATATGAAAATGCTCACGTTTGTTTAATTGAAACAAAGGAATGCTTAAGATGTCATCAATTATTTTATCAATGTTCTTTTAAAATAACAGCACTTGTGCTATGAATATAATGAGTTAAACTCATTTTTCTAAAATTATTTTCAGTACATTATACTGTGATGTAATGTGGTTGCATTGCAGCTCTGCTTTCAAATTATTACTTTTATGCTCCAATTCAAAGAGAGAAAAAAAAAAGGAATCAAGAGTAGAATTAGGCATTCTCATATGCATGTCTTTCTTGCCGGTCACACAGATAAAAAGCACAAATGGCACATATAATACGTCACCAAATGCACAACTTATTAGTGTGTTCAAATACCTGAAGCAAGGGAATAAATATGAGTAGTTAGGCACTTTCCAGTGGTGTCTAATGACAGGACAAGAGGCAATGGGCACCAACTGTAATACAGGTGGTTTCCTCTGAACATCAGGAAACTCCACTGTATGGGTGTCAGAACACTGGAACAGGCTGTGCAGTCTCCTTCCCAGGAGATCTTCAAAAGCTGCCTGGACATGACCCAGGGCAGCTTGAGATAGGTGGCTCTGCTTGAGCAGATGTCCTCCAGAGGTGTCTTCCAACATCAACCATGCCATGATTTTACTTCCATCACACAGTCATGCATGGTTGGATCTCAAATATCAGAAGAATTGGTTTATGGGTGAAAGCATAGAAAAATAAGCTGACATTAAAGACTTTTCTCTGAAATAGCATTGAGAATACACAAACATACACATTTTTAATCACTAATAAAACTTAGCTACTTCATCTAACTGAAAGATTAGCTAGGACATTTGCTGACAGCATGCATAAATCACGTATTTTTAAAATAGTTAATCACTACATACAGTTGGCTTTTAATTTTCAATAGGTTTCTTAAATTAATACTTATCCTGTTTATAGCCCTTCAAAAATCAAAGACTGGTGAGCACTCAACATGCAGCAGTATTGTGCACAGACACACTAATGAGTAATTAGTGGGTCAGTTACACCTACAACATAGGCTTATGCATTTTATTCAAGGAATGTTTGTAAAGCCAGATGTAATACTAGTACCTAATAATTCTAAAAACCCACGGTCTGATACATCAAAATTTGAGAGTACAATGTCA
This sequence comes from Pavo muticus, assembly GCA_016647715.1. Taxonomy (NCBI): domain Eukaryota; kingdom Metazoa; phylum Chordata; class Aves; order Galliformes; family Phasianidae; genus Pavo; species Pavo muticus. The sequence goes on from JACDJE010000540.1 coordinate 210,392, forward strand.
ATTCTTGTTGTGAAAATGTCAAGAAGAGAGTTTGAAAAAGGGTTAAAGAATACAGAAAATAATTCAATATTTTAATAGAAAGGCTTTGGCAACCATTAAAAGTAGGTAGAGAAATTTTTCTTACCAATAAGTTTGGTAACAACAAAAAGTATGTTTGTTTTATTTGTTTTCCTAATGTTTTGGCAAATACAGGTGACAGAAATATCATGAGCAAAAGTAATAATTTCTCGAAAATCTGTTGGTGTTAGAAACTCCATGACTTATATTTAAGCTCATCATCTTCAGATAGAATCCTGAGCATTTCTTTGTGCAGAAACATCAGTTCTGCTTTCTCTACCTTTTTTTCCTTTTTTCTTTCTTTCTTTCTTTCTTTCTTTCTTTCTTTCTTTCTTTCTTTCTTTCTTTCTTTCTTTCTTCCTTCCTTTCTTCCTTCCTTTCTTTCTTCCTTTCTTTCTTTCTTCCTTTCTTTCCAGTTTTTCAAAACCTTTTCCACTTGTTCAAGAGAACAAGGGCAATTGGTTTGAAATTCAGAGAGCAGAGATTTAGACTGGATATAAGAAAAAAGTTCTTTAAAATAAGGGCAGTGAGACAAAGGGAAGAGGTTGCCCAGAGAAGTGGTTGATGCCCCGTCCTTGGAGATGTTCAAGGTGAGGCTGAGTGGGGCTTTGAGCAACCTGATCTAGCTATAGGTGTCTCTGATCATTGCAGGGCAGTTGGACTGGACAAGCTTTAAAGGGCCATTACAACTCAAATGATTCTATGAATCTAATTCATCCTCCATCCTTCCCTACTGTCAACTTCTCAGTCTCAATGAATCAAGAGAGAAACAAAAAGCTCATTCTGAGATTATTTCCTATTTTATAAAAATAGAGAGAGAACTGGATAATTTAAGAGCCATCAACAGCCCAGGATTTCACATAATTCCATTATACTATGCTAAAGGCATTGTGTCCAATCATAGCAATTATAAAAAGAAAAGAAAAAAACACACACAAAAAAAAATCAAAAAACAGAAATTTAATCTAGAAACTAAAAAACGAAACAAATGAAACTACTGAAAATTCCACACTTCTCTCTTCTTTTTATCTGGATGTTTTTACAAGGAAAATATGGGAATGAGTGCATTGCATATGGATATTTGGAGAGTATAGAGAACAATGTTGTAAAGGCTATATTGGCTGCATTGGCAAATTCTATTCTATTAGAAATTTGGACTTCAAAACCAAGATCAAATTTTGTAGTAAAAAGTTGCTGTCTCCTGTCAAAAAGATGTCCTTTCCTCAAAAAACAAAAAACAAAAAAATCCCAAAACATTATTAGCACGTAAGCAGATGGTCAAAAGTATTGACTTGAAGACTAATAAAGAGCTACAGTTTCAGGTGTATCTTAGATGTTAAACTTTGCTGAAGAAATAAGTCCCCTTTGGTTTCTCACTTGGTTGCCTTAGACACTAATTCTCAACTCAAAAGATTATCTCACACTTCACTAGCTCTGGTACCTTAGTATAATCATCTGCTGTGAACTCTTTCTACACTTCACAGATACACTGCAGAGTACGGAGCTGCCTTAAAAGATAAAAATAAAAGTAAAAAGCTATAAAAGACCGCAGCCAGTTTCACCATAGTAGCTACTGTTCTCTTTATATTTCAGACATACTTCCCCAAATTTTATTTTAAGTATTATTCAGGGAGAATATAGATAAGAAGCCTACAAAATAGTTTATTTTTTCCTATTCTCTTGAGGCAGTTTCACAAGACCTTGCAAGGTCAGACAATGCACACTTGATCATCAGAAACGCACCTAAAAACACTCACATTGTGAGTATATATGAGGAAAATTAATGCCTCCTGTTTTATTACTTTGCTCACAGTCATAGTCAGATGTTGGTGATATGGAAGCAGAAACTGAACCTTCCCACCAATATTCCAAAACATTTTGTTGCCATGAGACAGATGGCAGCAGAAGGGCACTCTGACAAAATGGCATCTGACATGGAAGTGCAGGTGAAGCAAAAGTGTGGAATTTAATTCCTCCATGTGGAAAAAATTGCACCCATTTACATTCATTGATGCTTGCTGAACCAGAGTATGTGAGTACAGTGAGGATGTGGGTGGTGCATTTCAACAGTGCTGACTGTCACAGTGACTTCCCTCTGCTGGTGCAGGCTTTTATGAACACAGCATGCAGACTCTTGTTCGTTGCTGGCAAAAATGCATAGTGTGGAGTCTCACATAAGAGTCACTCCAAGGTCTAGCTTTTCAGGTGAAAAGCTATTTCTAAAACAGCTATAACAAATTATTAAATATGCATAAAAGTATTTATATGTTAATTTCATTTCCATAATTCTGTTTTTATTGAGACCAATGAATCAAAAATTTTTGTCATCAGATATTTAATCTCATTACTCATTTTGTATCTTGCTTGTACCTTCCTTGGCTTTTCCCATTTAAGAAAGCTATTTATTACATATTTGCATCAGGAGATCTGGATTTTATCTTATAGATTGATGCTACTAATTTGCAGCAAAGGTATGCATCAGACTATATCCAGTTGGACCCATGTTAATTCGAATTATCAACAGTTTACTTCAAAACTGCTATATTTAAAAATCAACAGTCATAGCTTATGTTATGGGTTATAAATAGATAATATCAATGAAAACTACTTAGTCACATTTACTGCACAATTCTTAAGGCTTGAAATGGTATGCAAATGTAAAGGATATGATATCTAATCCTATCTATATGATATCTAAATGCAAAAAATCGCAAGCTGCCTTTAATGAACAAGAATCCATTAAAGTTGCACAATAATTTCAAACTAGTGCTTAAAATACATACTCTAATAAGATTTTATTTCTTCAGTTTTATGGAAAATTATCTCCAAAGACAAAATCCAAAATAAAATTAAGCATACAAAATTTCTAGATAATCAAAATAATTTTTTTCTGAGAAAATCAACTATCTAAATAGTTTGGTTTCACTGCATACAAGTTAAGTTCTTGTATGGCTCAGTGTTTCTTTTTTCCCTGTTTGTGTATTTCCAAGGTAGTATCGAACATCATGGGGCCAGAGCACAGCAGGATCTCGTCTGTATCTCACAGCAAGTTTGGTCCTTGTTTCCTTCTTCCCTTACCTTCAACAAATTAAAACAAAACTCCTTTGTGAGGAGAGAAACAATCAACCAACTAGGAGAAAAACTCACTGACATCATTCATGTTGACTCATAGCCTTGGCCTAGACATTACATACGCCTCAGGTAATTTGGGCACAACATAAGAACTATTCGCACCCCTGTTAATTCTCAGACAAGACATGGAGAATGGGATAACCTGACTAAGTAAAAGTATACAATTAACATATAAGAATAAAAAATTGACATCTATTAGTGAGAAATTGAATGTTTCCTCCTCTATGCATTTATTATAAATGGCAAATATTCAAAGATTCCTAACCAGGAAAAAACAGAGAAGAGGGTGGAATGGCAATGGGATGACCACATAGTTTATCTTGCTTTTATCAAATGCCACTTATAAGAAAAATAAAACAAATTAAAACACTTAAGTTTCCTCATATTTTTTCAGAAGTATAATCGGAAATCTTTTTTTTTTTTTTTGACAAAGACTCATATTTTTCACATTTTTACAGAAATACATGCCAAGCATGAACACTTCATTTTCTCCAATGATCATACAAGGTCTGCTCTGAAAGTAATGTCTCGTAATGATTTTGTTGGCCCACAGCATCAGAGGCAGATGCTGGTGGTATTGCAGAAGGGAATACTGCCAATATTCCATTACATGGTCCCTTACCACATCCTTCTCTCTAAATTAGAGAGAGATGGATTTGGAGGATAAACTGTTCAATAGATTAAGAACTGGTTGGCTAGACACAGCCAAAGGGCTGTGATCAATGGTTCTGTGTCAGGGTGGAGGCCGGTCACAAGCGGTGTCCCTCAGGCGTCGGTCTTGGGACCGGTGCTCTTCAACATCTTCATCAACGACATAGATGATGGCATCAAGTGCACCCTCAATAAGTTTGCAGATGACATTAAGCTGAGCGGTGCAGTCAATACATTGGAGTGAAGGGAAGCCATCCAGAGGGACCTGGACAGGCTGGAGAAGTGGGCCCATGAGACCCTAATGAGGTTCAACAAGGCCAAGTGTAAGGTGTTGCACTTGGCCTGGGGCAATCCTGGGTGTTTATAGAGACTGGGCGAAGAACCTCTTGAGAGCAGCCCTGTGGAGAAGGACTTGCGGGTCCTGGTAGATGAGAATCTGGACATGAGCCAGCAGTGTGCACTTGCAGCCTAGAAGGCCAACTGTGCTCTGGGCTGCATTAAAGGAGGAGTGGCCAGCAGGGAGAGGGAGGTGATTGTCCCCTCTACTCAGCTCTTGTGAGGCCCCATCTGGACTACTGCGTCCAGGCCTGCAGCCCCAGTACAAGAAAGGCGTAGAGCACTTGGAAGGAGGCCCTCTGGAGGAGGGCCACTAAGATGATCAGAGGGCTGGAGCACCTCTCCTGTGAGGAAAAGTTGAGGGAACTGGGCTTGTTTAGCTTGGAGAAGAGAAGGCTCCGGGGACACCTCATTGTGGCCTTCCAGTACTTGAAGGGAGCATACAAACAGGAGAGGGAATAGCTGTTTATGAGTGTGGATAGTGTGAGGATAAGGGGGAATGGTATTAAACTGAGACAGGGGAGGTTTAGGTTAGATATTAGGATTATATTTTTCACACAGATTGTGATGAAGCACTGGAACAGATAGCCAAAGGAGGTTGTGGATGCCCCATCCCTGGATGCATTCAAGGCCAGGCTAGACGTGGCTTTGGGCAACCTGGTCTGGTGGTCGGCGACCCTGCGCATATCAGGGGGGTTGAAACTAGATGATCATTTTGGTCCTTTTCAACCCAGGCCATTCTATGATTCTATGATTCTGTGTCATTGCCATGTGATAGATGGCAGCGGAGGGCCAGTCTGACAAAATCATGTCTGACATGGAAGTGAGAATGAAACTAAGGTATAGAATTGAATTCATCCATGCAGAAAGAATTGCACCCATTGACATTCACTGATGCTTGCTGAATGTTTATGAAGACCAAACAATGGATGTTAGCACAGTGAGATGGTGGGTGATGTGTTTCAACAGAGGCAACTGCAACGTAAAAGGTAACTCATGTTCTGAACACTCATGAAGATTTTTAGGAGAGTGGCATTCAGCCTCTTGTTTACTATCGGTAAAATTGAATAAACTAATGGTGGTGGAAACTGTTAAAAACTATTGTTTTCTGGCTGAGAATTTGCTATATCAAATCATGTTTTTGTGCTCTTTGTACCTGTTATACTTTCCATGGAAATAAATAGGAGGCATTACTTTAGGAGCAACCTAATTCACTAGTCACAGCAGCAGATTGGATTCTGGAAGTGAGAAAGTTACACCCTATGAAGCAAACACAGTCAGATCCCTTGCCAGTAAATTCAATAAAGTGAATGATTTTTAAGCTGAGCTGTTTTATTACGCAGTAATGAAGCTTAGTTGGAATTCTGTCAACAACCACATAGCTCTGGGACCTAACAAGTACTTAAAGGCAAAAAAAGCTTGGTGGACTTTTTCTTGAATTAATCAAATGATTCCGCAAAGACATACATATGTCCAAAAATATTTCTGTAGGTAGACAGAGAAGACAGCTCTTTAAAACTGCTTACAACTTCAGAATGAAGACAACATCCAGTCTGTGATGAACACACTGATGTTTCTTTGGGAAATGTTAGGCTATTTATTACTCTCAGAATATCTGCTTTATGAAACCATGCTATCAGATCCATTTGTGTAATATTTCTTCATTTACTCTTTTAAATCTCAGTATATACCACTAGGAACTTACAGCTCTCTTTTGAACTTTGATGCTACCTGAATGCATAACAACATTAACACACCTTTTCACATCTCCACACTTTCAGGTCTATCACACAGTACAGGGAGAGAACACTTACTTTCCTGTCTCCCAGAACACTCAAGCTCTTCCTAAATTTAGTTGCTACTGATGGCATTGCTTGCCTTTGCTTTCTTTGCCTCATTAGTTTCTGATATCTGCTGCTTGGCTTACTGAACAATAACATATGTTCTCTGATCTTACACTCTCTCCTGCAACCTTTTCAAGTACACCCAGCAGAAGAAAAATAATTTGTTTGTAGGTTACCTCTGGAAGACTTACATTAGATTAGTGTGAATTTTCAAGTCACACAAGGCTAAATGTTGTTTGCGCAATATAGTGAAAATGCATTTCACCTAAATATATTTGATCATCCTTCAGAGAAGGATAGTTACATTTTGATTTGCACGTATCAAATGTGGTTAAGCACACATACCACCATTATCAAAAACCACCTTGCATATATTTACAAGTACTATATTTTCCAATTATTTGTTTTGTATGTTCAAAGATTGGAGCCATTCTCCCAGTTATTACTGGATTTTCATTAAGAGTTCCTGACACTGTACTTTCAGATATCAATGACCAGTTCTTCTAGACATCAAAATGTGATTTTTTGAGCTTTTATCTCAAAAAGCCATTTTAATTGCTTTAAAAATTATTAGCAAAATATAAAGCTCAAAAGCAACACGAAGTGTTCTGGGAAACACACAGACATGTTAATACATAGGAATGCACAGCCAAGATTTTGAAAGTTTTCTTGTTGGTTCAACAGCCAAACCCTTTAAATGAAGAGAAACTCTATGATCCAATTGAATTGGATATATTTTGACAGTGGAATTGAGCTTATTTATTGTTGAATTCTTAATAAATGTCATTCAACAGAAAAATATTTTTAAATAACATTTTCACAGAAAAGGCTTCAGCACTTGTGGGAAAACTGGACTTTCCTTTTCGGTGATATTTTCATCTCGCCTGGGAATATCACTTTTCTCTGTTTTTAACTAACTGGTGTCCCCACATTCCAAACTACCATATTCTCTTGCAAAATTATTCACATCACCAGTGTTGCCAACAGACAGATTTTCTGTTGATAATATGCATAAAAGACACAGGTGTACCAAATTCTGTGTGCTCAATTCCATTCTCTGTTTTTAAGTGGAAAGCTTTGTGATGGTTTTGTTTTGTTTTAATCAACAAAAAAAGCATTCACATTTCCATTTGACTACAAAGTCTATTAACTTGTTTTATTCCTTCTGTTCCTTTCAAGTAAGGGGAGATCCTTAAGAAGCGTTCATCTCTTTTGTCATTGTGCTCTTTATAGCAAAAACAGTCCTGATGTATTTGCTTTCCTGAAGCCTTTTAGGGAGTCCTTGGTTAGCAGCAAATACTGTCTTGTCACTTTTACTGAAGGTACAGGTCCTGTAGACGCTGTGTATGCAGAACTGCCACAGACTTCAGTGATGTTCCAGGGCAAGGGCTGTTACAAATAATAATGATCTCTAAGAATGTGGGTGATTTATTTTATCAGAGTGCCGACAACAATAATTATGGAACCAAATTTTCATACAGCCATATAACTATTTGAGTTGGAAGGGACTCTCAGGTCATCTAGATCAATACTCCTACAGTGAATAGGGACATCCACAGCTAGATCAGGTTGCTCAGAGTCTGGTCCAGCCTGACTTTATCTCCAAGGATGAGACATCCACCACTTCTCTGGGCAACCTGTTCCAGTGCTTCACTACCCTTACTGTAAAAAACTTCTTCCTCATGTCCAATCTATACCTGCCTTCTTTTAGTTTGAAACCATTTCCCCTTGTCCTATCACAGCAAACCCTGATCAAGAGTCTGTCCCCTTCTTTCTTACAACTCCCCTTTAGATATGAAAAAGCAATTATTTTACATATCAACATTAATTTCCAGTTGAAGAGAAAGAAAAAAAGATTTGTTGATTTAATAATACAAAAGATAGGCTTCCAAAATTTGAGACTATGCATGATTCTAGATTAAACAAAACTTCAGCCTTGTATGCAATTAATTCCACAATGCTATGGTAGTATTTTTTCTGAGTACATTCATCTGATCATGACCTAAGGAGATGACTAAGAAAGCCCCTAGGCTCTCTAGCACTCAAGAGCTGAATTTTTTTTAGCAAATTCCTTTCCTCTAGCATCTCCGTGAGAGTTATAAATAAATCACAAGCTAAATTACCACATATAAACATCTAAAAAGCTAAAGTCAGATAAGTCCTATACCACTAAAATGCTGTATAATCAAAGCAGCAAGAACAGCAAAGAGACATTTTTCAAGTAGTATCACTCTGTTGGAGAATCTAATAGTGTTAGTAGGCATACTGCTGAGGAAATTTCCATCAACACTATGAAATATCTTTCAAACTTCTAAAAGATGCTGCAAAACCGTTTAAAATCTACTCTGCATGAGTTTTAGTCAAAAGAAAGAATAGAGTATGTAGGGATAAGGAAAAATTTCAGCAAGAATTGAAGTAGTGCCTGCACATCTTGTAAATTCTATCAACACGAAACTTAAAATCCATACAACTGCAACAGGAAAGCTTTGTTGGATTTCCTGCACTGAGTCATCGTATATCACAAATTTTAATTTAGGAATCACTACTGTTGTCATAATACAGAGATGAATAACAGATTTGTTTTGTCATTTGAATGTCAATCAGAAAAATCAGGACTGACCCATAACATAAACACATTTAATACAAAACTAACAGTAAACATAAAGGTCACTTGGCAGTTACTTTCTGAGCAAAACTGTATGTTGTAAGAATATACTGTAAAGCATAGTGTTATAAAGAATAACATAATTAACAGAACTTTCAAAAATAAATTATAATTCATTAGGAAGTTAAACTTAAAAGCTCTGAAAATAACAACAACAAAAACCTTATTACTGTTGCCGGTATTGCTCCTTATTTCACTTTATTACTGTTCTTTTTCTGACTCAAAGAAATCCCTTTGCACCCTAATTAATTTCATACCCTAATTAGAGTAGTAATTAAGAGAACTTCTTGCCATTACTATTGCCATCATCTCAGAGAGTCATCTCTCTCTACATACCTCATTCTCTGAGTATGAGAAATGGGTTGTGAACTATGAACTGTTTACAGTCAAGAAGGCTTTGGATTTAGCAAAAGAAAGATTGCAGAAAACGCTTAAAAGATGTACAGAGGGGATAGCAAATCTGTTCTCATAATACAAGAATCGCCTAGTGCTCGATAAAATGGGCCTAAGTTTTAGGAAATAAGGTATTTTTATCCATATACTCCACAACAGCTTGTAGAAGCACTGGAACAGTATTTTTACTAGAAAATCTTTTTAAATTTTCAAAAAGCAACTACATCCAATTCGTGGACCCTGAATTCAGTAACAATTTCTGTCCAGGTTCATGCAGACCTCAGATTAATGTTAATTACTGCTATGAAAGTAGCTCTAGCTTTGGATCAGCTTTCCTCATTCTTTGTCATATTTCTCTCTGCATCTGAAGAGTAAAGCTCTCAAGGCTCTATCTTCTATGATCCAATAATCTTACACTGGATTTATTAAAAGCTGCTAGAAAGAAGTAATTAAACAACAATACGTTATCTTTATTATTAAAGATCAAATGTTTTGCCATCTACTTAGACTTCTCATGCTTCTTTTTCTCATCTTGTCACAAATAACTTGGTTTAATGAAGACTGTATTACTTTACTATGTATACTGTATTATTTTGTACAGCAAAAGCTCAAAGGAAATGGCACAAGGCAAAATCACTTATGATTTCTGTGATGTACACAGTTTCTTGCACTTCCCAGTCATAGCATGTATTTTTGCACTCAGAAACTTGATAATGTTAAAGGAGAACATATGAATCTAATACCTTATTATTATAAAGTCTAATAATCTAGTTAAATACAAGTAAGAGCTATTATTATTTCATCTTGAATCCATCTGCTAGATACAGAAAAGTCTCAAGAGTAACTCATTTAAAATATTTGCAGAGAAACACTTACTGGTACCTACCTTGTTTCCTGTAGGGTTTCTCTAGCTCACTCCTGTGATGCCCTCCAGAGTCCTAAGGCTGATGTTGCCAACTTCATACAGGAGGTGAGTCAGTGGCACAGAAACACCAGTATGTTTTCTGTATAGTGGCAGGGACGTAAGTCTTCTCTCCTGGAATATGCTTGGGTTTATCTAAATATGCTTTCTGAATACTGCCTTTTTTCTCTTCACTGGTTTTCAGGTAAAGTCTGTGAAAACTGGTGGCATGCAATTTCCATTTTTCATAAAGAACTCTGTAGTAAACCGATCACCTAATCATTCTTTCCATTTCTTGGGGGCAAAATGGCAGAACACTGTTTTTTTTCTTTTCAACTTATACAGTGGTTTCCCTTTACAAGCTGATCCCTGCTAAGTCTAGTGTCACGTGGCTGCTAGGTAAATATCTGAGATGTATGTGATATACACAGGCATCTCTCTCATACACAACTTCTATCTAGTCTACTAGAAAATACAGAAACATATGTAGGATTACCTTCTCCTTTGCAAGACCTATCACTTCTGAACTCATTTTTTCTATAAAAGTCAGCAAAGTAAGGCAGTTAGTTTATCAAGGAGTCATTTAGACTGCAATACCATAGAAATATATACACTATCTCAGTTTTAAGTTCTCATTTTCTAGTTCATATTCAAAAAATTTTGACCTTTGTTCTACCTAGATTCTGACTTATGCAGAAAGTCTAAAAATCTGATCTTTTTAGCATACTCTGTATACCTGCAGGCAAGAGTGGTTTCCTTCTTTCTAAGTGAAAAAAAAAAAAAAGTGACAAGTTCTGAAAGATTTCACAATTCTCTTTAAAAAGATGAACTGAAAAAGCATAGAGGTGTAAGACAGATCTCTGTGCAAGGTACTGGCTGATTCACACATTTGAGGTGGGAAACTGTAGATTCTTGGTTGGAAAAATCTATGTTGGTAAAATGATTTGTATCCCTTTGCGCATAGCTGCAGAAGTATTATTGAAGCTTGTACACAGAGTACTTACACCTATTTTAAGTCTTACTGGATTTACAGCAGCAACCAGAGAACCCTCAGATTTCAGGCAGCAATCCTAGAATTAAGGTGCTCATCAAAATATATCACACCTTCTGCTACTCCCTTTCTGGTGACTTAACCTACTAGTTTTCCCATTTGCTGGAATCATTGTTTTAATGCTCTTCTTACCTGACTCTTTCTTAGACAGCAGTATTATTTCCAGGGCCAGCACCTTAAGGAGCTAAGGGTTTTCTATTCTCTCTCCCTTCTCTCATCCCTGCTCATTCCCAATCTCCCTTAAAATTTACACAACTAGATAAATAACCCACTTCCATCCCTCATTTATTTTCCCTCCCTCACAGCTCCTCAGTATGAATTTTCAATCAGTCTGGCATTTAGGCAAGACAAATCCTGAAACATATCAAATTATCCTGCTTAGATTTAAAGACATTGAAGAGCACAAGGTATTGCCAATGGCAGCAAAGGTTTTTGGTTATACTGTTGGTTTCAACATCAAATCATGGCTCTGTCAGCCTTAAAGTCCATTTTATCTGATGCTTGTTTCATGAGGATACATAATATGAGTTGTTGAGATTTATGTCAGTTCTTACAATAGAAAATAACAACAGCTAGCACTTCTTTTTTCAGTCTTGGGGGAAGAAAGGCTAAGAACAGAAATAGAAAGAAATTGAATGATTATGTAGACACAAACCAATAAAGCCATCTTGGCTCTAGCAACAGAGTCCCGTGTTAAGAAAGAGCATAAGCCACGTTCCTTGCTAAATATTCCCATCTTCCACCAGTCTGTCATGCCTAAACTTCTAAACTCCAAGGCTGCGTTTGAGCCCTGAACTTAACAGCTACCTGAACCCTACCTATATGTACCTGTGACTTCCTTCTTTCTAAATGTAGTTCCATTAAAGGGCACAAGCAGTTAAGCCAGTAGATTTATACATGTATTAAAACACATATAAAGAACATTAACCAGAAACATTACAGAACATTCAGTGTAACTTTGGAACAGAACCTAAATAAAAAGTTTGGCTACATCCCACAGACTTCACACACAAACACACACATGCACATAGAAAATAATAATAATAATAATAATAATACCCCCCATTTTGAACATCCCTTCAATATAAAGGGAACTGGATTACTGTACTAAAGAAAAGGGGATTGTCCTGCCACAGGTCTACAGTCAATTAAACATTTTGCACACGTGTGTGCATGAGCACTCACACACGGTACATGTGTGTGCTGGGTTGGTCTTTTATTCTTTTTTCTCCAGTTAAAGTTAACTGGAAGAAGGCACTGTATTTAAATGAGAAAATTCAGACCTCTCCTGAGGAGAGAGGATGAATATCTCACAGCTGCCTTAAAACATCCTGGGATATGCATAAACTACATTTTTATTAGAGGTGGATTATACTAGCAGCTATCCAGGAGGTTCAAATGCCTAACCACTGGAGACAATCAGAAGCACACAAAGATCTCTGCATAATGAACATAAATATCCTTTCAAACAGAAAATCATAATCAACTCTGTTGTAATCAAGTCTATATTGTTGCATAAAGAATTTTAAGCAGAAAAGCAATATATAGGACATGGAAAAGAGGAACAAAGACTCTAATGCTTCCTTGTGATCATTCTGTTTTAATCATTTTCTTTCAACAAAATAGTTATGTATGATAATTCATTATAAGGTAGCTTCTTTTGTCTCTCAATACAAATCTAGCACTAACAAGGTAGTCTTTTATCCCCGTATGTTACATCAGAACTTCTTTCAGGATTTTCAAAGTCAGTCTAGAATTTGAGTATACATTTTGAGACTACTCTAGTGCATGCAAAGCATAGCAATATCCATTGCCTATTGCCCTGTGGAACAGCATCTATACAGTCTAACATCCTTTAAAAGAAGGGAAAAGCCCAGGAAAATAACTGTTTTCCAAAGATACATGGAACAGTTCCTTATCTATTTTTTTTCATCCACTACCTCTCTCCCTTTTCTGCCACAGAACAACTTAACTGACACAAGTTTTGACCTTTCAATGGAATTATAGACTCATGGTATATCCCAAGTTCAAAGAGACCAATAAGGATCATAGAGTCCAACCCTTGGCTCCACACAGGACCACCCAAAAATCAGACCACATTACTGAGAGAATTGTCTAGATGCTTCTTGAACTCCATCAGCTTGATGCCAAGACTGCTCCCCTGGGGAGCCTGTTCCAGTACCTGATCACCCCCTGGTGAAGAACCTGTTCCTGATATCCCACCTGACCCTTCCCTGACACAGCTCCATACGTTCCCTCAGGCCCTGTCACTGTCACCAAAGAGCAGAGCTCAGCGCTGCCCTTCTGCTCCTTGTGAGGAGCTGTAGGCTGCCATGAGGCCTCCCCTCATCCTCCTCTGCTCTGGACTGAACAAACCAAGGAACTTCAGCTGCTCCTCATATGTCTTCCCTTCCAGACCCTTCACCATCCTTACAGACTTCCTTTGGACACTCTATAATAGTTCTATGTCCTTTTTGTTCTGTGGCACCCAAAACTGCACACAGTCCTTGAGATGAAGACATACCAATGCAGCATAGAGAAGGACAGTCACTTCCTTCAATCAGCTAGCAATGTCATGCTTGATGCATCCCAGGATATGGTTGACCTTCCTGGCTGCCTGGGCACATTGCTGACTCATGTTCAACTTGCTGTTGCCCAAGACCCCCACATCCCTTTCAGCAGGGCTGCCCTCCAGCATCTCATCTCCCAGTCTGTATGCATAGTCAGGGTTGCCCCTTCCCAGGTGCAGAATCCAGTACTTTCTCTTATTAAAGTTCATACAGTTGGTGATTAGCTCTCTGATTTGTTTAGATCTCTCTGCAAGGCCTCTCCTCTCTCAGCAGTCAACAGTTTCTCTCAACTTAGGATAGTCAACAAACTTGCTCAAAACACCTTCTAGTCCTACATCCAAATTATTTATGAAAATATTGAAGAGAACTGGCCCTAAAATGGAGCCCCGGGGAACAAAATTATTCTGAATTTTACATGCCTGCTTTGAAATTTTTAGGAACAAGGATTCAAATTTGAAATCTGGGAAAACATACAGAAGAAAATGCAGCATACATTGAACAGTGTTTGTTCATATTTCAATATAGATATGCCCTAATATTTTGAGAAATGTAAAATGTTATTTTATATTATTCCAGAAAAGCCTTTAATTTCTTGGCAGCATAATCTTTTCAGAGGCATTATCTTTATAGAATCCCATGGTCAGAAATTAAATAAAGTAGAACTTACAAAAGCAGGTGCATTTGCTCACAGAAAGAGTCCTGCTGCGGAAGGAATGCATTGACTGTTGTAACAGAACATACAGTAAAATACAGAGAGCGTTTATAAATGTGTTCTGAGCACTCTTTAGCTCTATGCTCACATGCATGAAGCGTATATATATGATCTCTTCAACTGTGTTTCTGGTTAGACCCCTTACAGAAAGTAGTTGGGCATACTGTCAGATACATGTTTGCCGCTTAACCAGTTCATTTTGACAGCCCAGGGGGAGGGAGCTGGGGGAGATGGGTGTGGGGAGTTTCTGCATTGTACTCCCCTCCCATTAACCAAGCTAGGGAGTAGCTGAATCTTAACATTTGGTATCAATGACTAATCATTGTGCCTGGGTTTCATCTGTCCAGGTATGACAATACATCATAAAAAAAGGACAGAATGCAGATCCATGATGGGAATCCTCAGCTGCTAATTCAGAAGACCTTTGAAAAAGATTTTAAATATAGGTCTCCAAAAATATATATGATAGGTAGGTAGAAATTTGCTGTCTTAATACATAAATTGGCTTATGTTTTTGTAGGGCTGCTCAACTGACAAATGACAAAAGATTAGGTTGGTGGCATCACCACTCTCTGAAGCCTTCATGCAGCTTCCCTGCAGGGAGCACAAAGTCCCTAATATTGACAGATCATTTGTATTTAAAAGCTCCAATATTTGGAAGACTTTCTGCATAAAGAAGTTCAAGGGAACAATTACATAAAGACTTCACATGTATTTTGACACATCTCTTTAGAGAAATAAACTACCAAAAAAAAAAAAGCATAAAAAGAAACACTTCTATTGTCCTAAACATTGTCAAGGGTCATTATTTATCACCTGTAATTCTATGCTTTCTCTGAAAAAACATAGCACTCCTTGACCAAGTACAGCTCTGTTCTCATTCAGTGCAGCGGACAGAGCTGATTATCCCATCTTTCAGAAATAAATGGTGTCAATGAAGTGAAACAATGACAGATTGTCAAGTACCTATTTAGCCTACGTAAATTATACCTCCCCCTCTGCTGCAGATGAAGACAGCATTGTACCTCCCTGAAAGTAAGCACGTGATACCGTTTTGCAGGGATAAAGCACACGCATGCTTTATACCTTAGCAGCTGACTAACTAAAGATGCATCAGCTGCTGCCCTGTAGCCCTCAGCTCCTGCATTCAGGAGAGCTTCCTGGCAGGCTCTCGTTCTACCCTTTCTAACCTCATCCCCCTCTGCATACAGACATACATTACAGCAGAGACCAGAGGGCAAGGACTAAATCCCTAAGCATGCATTAAATTAACTCATTTTAAATTTAGAGATGCATGGACATACCAAGCTATTCAAGACTTGGTCTCAGGGGCAACATTTTATACTGCCACAATGTTCTATTTTCACTGTAGCTCACCTCTAAATTGAAAGCCAGTAATTTTGTTTAACTCTAACCTGGTATCACATACTTACAATTGAATGGAAATATTTAAAGTAGGACACAGAAGAATAGAATAAACTTTTTAAAAGTGTGTGAAACGAGCCTACTCTGAGGTAGGCATTATTATGTAATTGAACATCTATCAGGCCATTTCACAGACTAAAAAGACTGATGAAAAGTTTTAAAGTCAGAGTTATCTCTTCATTCACAGTTAAGTGAATTCAGTTCAAAGGCGTTCCATCAAATAAGAGAAGTTAATGATTTCAACTTGTCAAATCTATAAATATACATAAAATTAGCATGTACACACATAAAATAAACATCCACGCTCTTGGACTCAAAAGCTGAATTTTTCTATGGATTCTACAAGTCAGACGGGAAAAAAACGTCTAACCCTCTGCTTCATTTGGAGCTCTTAAGCCTGCAATGTTGTAGCTTTGAAACTGCTCTACTGTACAACAGTAAGCTTAAAAACTGGTGATTATAATGTAACAGCAGGGGCAACATTCGTGTTAGGGCTGAGGTAGTGCTTCCATTCTTGCTACAACTTTGTCAGAAGATAACAGTTAAGGCTGAAACTTCTCATGCTCAATCTCACTGCAGATGTTTTTATTTATATATTTGAGCGGTTTCCCTCTCCCCTCCTTTCCCCTCGTTCCTTTTCCCTTCCCTTTTCTTTTCTTTTCTTTTCTTTAAGTAAAGGGAAATATTTGAAGGGGAAGAAGATTAAAAGAGGAAAAAACCTATAGGATTCATATGTATCTTTTATTTTATTAAGACTAATATCACATACTTTTTAAGCATAAATAATGTAAAATTCATTGTGTACCACATCCTGCTTTCATTGTTAATCCTACTATACTACATTAAATGATCAGAATTTAGACTCCTAGTTTCAAAACTGAAAAGTGCTTTTGGCTTTTAAATGATACATGATGTGACACTGTGCAGTTTATTTACTCTGCTCTCATCAGTGTCATTAGCATGAGAGACCTTCCCAGATCCTAAATCTATTCAGTTCAGAAGAAGCATATGAGCAGAGATTTGGAGTATTCTAAAGTGTAATCTGAACTACTGAACTGAATTTCAAGGCTATAAAAACACTGCTTCTTCATCCAGGAACTTTCAGCTGGTTTTATCGTAAGTGTTCAGACAGTTCAGAGCTGCCTTGGGTTTGTACAATGCAGCCCATGGGTATGGGTTCCACTCATAGAAGAGTTAGTTATATACTAGTGAAATCTACAGCAGTTCTCCCATTGACTTCAGGGTGAGCACTGACACTCTTGTAATAACTTTTACAAAATATTAAGTATTGATGCAAATTAAGTGGAAAATTTCAGCACATCCCCATCACCAAAACACTCCATGACTGATTAACCTGGTGAAGTCAATGCAATGAAAACTGACTATAATTGGAAAATTTCTCCCTTGGAAAACATTGTACTAGATGCAAATGTTTATCATAGTTTTCATTAAATACTAATCACTGTCACATTCTTAATTTTTAATGTCATTTTAGAAATTATCCATCAATGCACATCAATCACTAGAAGTAGTGAATTCCCATCTCACAAGAATTTTACACAGCTTCGCTTTGACTTACAACTTCATTTAAAGTTACCTACTTATTTATCATACAAGGATAATACTATTAAGTTGTAATTATACATACTATAATATCTAACATTTTTATATATCATTACAATATAACTCCCCTGTAATTTGCATCAAGACCACTGATTCATGGACCCTGACCCATGAAACTACTGAAAATTATCTAGAGACATCCATTACTGTGCACAATTTCCAGCACAAGTAGAGAAGGACTACACCCTCCAATAAACCATTGATACAGAAATGCTCATACTCCATTATCTATATAATAGCTAAAATTTGTGGTTATATGTAGTGCTGTATTCCTGATTTTAAGTTAAAGCAACTAGTTGGGTTACTCTCTAATTACTCTTTTAAATGTAACTTCCGTTTTGTTTTGTTTTTAATACTGTAGTACATACACTCAGGGGGATGAAGATACTGTTGTAGTGGGAGAAATTAACTATGTATTTCTTGACTTGTGTATAATAAAATATCAACTTAAATGCTATTTTAATATTCATATATTTTATTCCATAATTGTTTTAATAGAGAGAAACCAATTAGTGAGGAAGAAAGTGCCCATTAGCCCAGAGTAAAAATAATACATAAGTACTTCACTTTGTAGAGATGTCTCTGTTGGCATTTATTGAAATTACCACTTAGGGTAATCGCTGTTGTTTTTAATGTACATTTTAAAGCCTTCTCTGTTTTTAACCAAAAACTTTGTCATTAATTACACCCTAAAATCTGAGGAACTTTCAGGACTCTGCAATTTGAATCAAGTTATGTCTTTTTAGGTAGATGCAAAAATTTAAAGAAAGTATTTTTGATAATTTAAAGCATGGCATTCTGCTAGGTTTTAACTGCTATTTCTCTTAACCTTAATCAAATGTATCTGTAATGCAGGATTAGTTTCAATGTATTTATGTATTTATCTCAAACACTTCCTCCTCTTTGAACTCCAGTAATGTTTCCACTGGCACCAATTTACCAAGTGGAAAAGAATCCATCCTTCAGGAAAAATAGAGAAGAAAAAAACTAACACCATTTTGAAAGAAGAAGAGTTACTGACTGAACATATTAAGATTATATAGAAACACACTATTAAAGCACTAAGGCATATAGGAATGAATACTTGTGTAATCTTTGCCAAGTGTCTTCTTCCTTGAAAATCATTTTTTATAATGGATTATTTGGACTTTTTGAATGACACCAGGAGTTTTAGGTGGGAGAAAAGAAACGTGTGAATTTGCTCAAGACAGCCGATATAGCAAACACTTCCATCACAAAGATAAGTGAGCTGAAAACCAAATAGGTAAATAGAATGATATTAAAGAAACAGAAATAATATTGTATTAAGCTGATTTCTGATGACTGGTAAACATCATGAATTGCTAATTAGCAATGCTGAAAACAGATTGATCTGTGACAAGCTAACTTCATAACCCCCGCTTCACAGCATGAGGTTTCTTCTTGGAAGAGATGGCAAATTAGACTACAGGATTCTCTGCTGTGTCACGTTTAAGTAAAATTATTTACTACTAAATTCAAGAGCTTAATACTTTAAAAGGAAAACAAACCTGTTTTCTTATAATGTAGCTCTACCACACAATCAGCAACTAGTTGTTTTGCTGTGATTTTCTGTCTTTGAGACATCACTTTGCACAAAAATTTCATAAAAAAAAATAAAGAGACAGATTTTAAGTTGGCTTGGGTTGTTTTCTTGGTTAAAATACATTTACAGCTTGATTTAACAGAACCGTGTGTACCTCTGAAATATGACAGTCGCTGTACAGGATGTTACTGTATAAGTATAGACAATGAAAAGACACCTTAAAAATAGTAATCTAGAGGGGAATTCTTCTCAACAATAAATAAGTATCTTGAAAAGCCAATGAAGAAAAGTATGATGTGACAATGGGATAATGATATGTGCTGCATTAAAGCCTGTTAATTGAAGGTTTGCCATGAGCAGTGAATAACTATCATTGTAAATGTCTTCAGAAAAATAGTACCCTACTAATAAAGGCAGAAAATGAAAAAGAGGAAAGAAAATTGCAAATGAATGAAAAATAGTAGCCTTTGCGTACTACAATATAATGGCAGCATGTTAAACAAAGGACAGAAGATTGACAAACAGGAATTAACTATGTATATAACTAACCATCTCTGATTTGAATCTGAATACAGGTTTGCAAAAAATTTTTTTTATTTTTTAAGAGTTGATATCTCACCTGCTAGAATTGCATATGTAAAAATTAAAAAAGAAGAATAAACCCTCTTTGAATTAAATAATGATGAATACTAAAAATGTTTTCCCAATTTGATAACTTGTTTAACGTACAACATCTGGTACTGTAAAAATGAAATCACATGTATACACTTCCTTGAATGTGTCTGGGGGTCACTTGACGACACTCTATTTTCTTCACAAAGAGACATATGCAATTTATGATTATGCTGCAAAATGTACAGCCTTTACTTTTGCTATGACAAGTTGCCAGAGAATAAAATTATTTTAAAATTTATGGAATGGTGTTTAGAAATTCTAAGAAAAAGGATACATTCAAAATATGTTACTAAAAATTAACTGATGTCCTGAAGTGAATTATTTGAAATGATTTGAACTTTTTTTTTAAACTCCAATTAAATACCTCAAGACTGAGATTTAGTAATCACTACAGAGGAATGAATGGTGACTTTTCTGCAGTTCCCTATACTACTCAGAAAAGAAAACTGTATTTCAAAACACTGAATGGAGGAGGGCAAACTTTTCAAAAGGCACTGCTTCAAGAACTGTCATAGATTTTTCTGCTTGAAAATATGTAGGATGGATAAGATAACCAGACTTGGTCATAGCAAAAGTAGAAAAGATTCCTAAATGATAAGAAACATTGAGAATAACCAGGCGGAGTAACTGCATTTTAAGGGATGGGATCTAAGTGGTCTTACAGAAGAAGAAAACTAAAAGTTCACAAATTTGCAAACTGCTCTAATTTTTTTGTTTAGTTTTAGCATTTCAATTCAAAACTTCAGAACTCCGGAAGAGTACATCCAATGAAACTTACAGAAAATAATATTAAAACAGAGTGCTTATCAACATGGACCTAATTAGCTCTTGGAAATGTCTTTCACAAGGTATAACTAAGGCCAAGAGCTTAAAAGGATTTAAAATACTAAAGAAAATGGAAATAGATAATGAATGAATCCAGAATCACAACAGAAACTTAATTCATATGTGGTTATTTCATAACTGCAAGGAATTTTTCATCTTTTAAAAGCATGCGGTGTTGGTCATTTCCTGATAATAATTTCCACATAAATAGAAAAAAACCCACATTTCTATTCTTCATGTGTTGAAGAAATAGTAAATCCAATATTTAAAAACTAACAAAAAACAAAAAGAAAACCCACATTCCTGTGTGCTGAAATAAAAGAAAAGCCTCAATGCCGATGAAGCCATGAATTAGCAATTAGCAAGATTTCCCAAAAAATCCCAATACAAAGATCTCTGGACAAGATCCCTGATATGCATGACATCAGAATAAATGAACAAAATGATCCCCATCTGGAATTAAAATCTATCAGTAGCTCTAATTTAATGATCCATTATAGTTTCATAAATGTATATGGGACGACAACAGCAAGGCTTTTGCCTTCCCAACCCCCAGCACATCCTACTACAGACATACAAAGAACTGAAGATTTTTTCTCCTTTCCCTCATCTTTGATTGTATGTATGGGCAGGAGGATGTAAAAGAAAGTTCTTTCTGACTTTCAACAAGCAGTTACTAAGAAATGTTTGAGAGAATATGTGCCAAGTACAACAACATTGAAAGAATGCTTAATAAGCTTAATTTAGAAAATATATCTGTTCCATAAATACATGAGACAAATAAGAAGTATTAGAAAGTTGATATTCTCAGAAGAGACCTAGTTTGGAACTTGATTTTTTTTTTTTTTAATGTATTTGGCAAGCTAACTTATTTTTTTTTCTTCTTCTTTTTAAAAATAACGAGTACATTAGGCAACAGACACAAGTGCTTAGCACTGATGTCTAGACTTCTGCAGCTTCTAATTCACTTATATTATCTAATAATAACTACAAGTGAATTTAATCACAGTTCCAAAAATTGAAAACATAGCAGGATGATCCAATGACTAAGAACAGCCAGGGTGCAGCCTCTGCAACCCTGTGGTCCCTGCAGCTCCTGTGACAGGCTCTGCTGCTGCTCCAACCTTTGCAAGCGATCCTGCAGCTGCTCCAGTCCTGCAACAGGCCCTGCCGTTGCTCCAATCCTTGTGATGGACCTGTGGGTATTGTAACTCTTCTAACAGACCCTGCAGTTGCCATAACCCTCACAACTAGACTTGTGGTCACTCCAATCCCTGTAATAAGTCCCACAGTTCAACCAGAGAATGAACCAGTGCCCATAACTGTTGTCTCCTATAAGCAAGAAAAAAAATGTCTACGAAAGCCAGAACATTTAACAAGGAGAGAAGCTCTTAAGATAAGACGAAGGTGGAGCGAGACCATCACTAAAATGGGAGGAGAAGAAAGAGAAAGAAACTGTCCGACTCCTAATACTGAGTGAACTATGAGATGTGTGACAAAATTAGGAAGCAACCACCGGATGGCTGGAAACAGATCCTACGCACCATGCTACTGCTCAAAGAACTACCTTGGGTAGTGGTAACGAGTCCCAGTGTCTGGGTGTCATATTTCTGAAATAATCTCATAATCATCTGGGCCAAAGAACGTGGCGTGGAGTAGGTATATTACATCCCCTATCATACATATGTATGAATCCTTCTTTGTTCTTTCTGGCTCAAAGTTTGTTTCCTGAGGTATTCCTTGCGATAAGACTCTAGGAGATGAGAGGTGGGTGTTGCTGTACGGCAATCAACATCACTATCTGGACAATTTTACATTTGACCAAAAGCCAGAAGCTGTCACTCCAAAAAGAGCTGACTCAACTACTTTGGATCATCATGGTGTGTTCGGTGTGTGGTGTTCGGTGTTCGGATCGTCACCTTCATCATCAACGGAACAATGCCCGATGACCCACCTCTACTGAAGACTAAACTACAAACCTCGCTGGACCCCTTGGTGGTGACTATCTCCCTCTTGCTTCCTATAAAGACTCCTTGCTTATATTTCCTATCTTTCCTATCGCCCGCCTTCCCTTCCCCATCACCCTAATTCGTAATAGTGTCCGCCTTCCCCTTCCCCATCTCCCTGACTAAGATTTGTAATAAACTGGTTGGACCAACATTTGAACCGTTGTTTCTTAATCTCACGTCGGGTATACATACATTAAAAGAACCTCATCTCCCTCCTATAAATTGGAGCGAGACAACATAGCATATGGAAAAATCAAGTGATACACTGGCCTATTAAAGACTTCCTTGAGAGCAATTGGTGCTAAGCCATTCAAACATTGGGACACATATTTCACAAAAGCCACTGAGTTAGTCAACACTCAGGGATCTGCCAATGGTGCTGGCCCTGTCCAATGAAACCTGCATACCACAGAAGGGGATAAAGTCTCAGTGTGCACATAAAGAACATGCTGAGCAATATGGTCTGGGCCATTCCTGCCTCAAAAAAAGGCAAGCCTATTTGTGGGACTGCTTTTTCTAAAGGACCTGGGGGCATGTGGTGGGTAAAGCAGAAGGATGGGGGTGTCTGTTGTATACCTCAAAGAGACTTGATGCTGGGTGAGAATAAACAAAAATACATATTGTATGACATTAGTTGCTATACAATACTGCATGTCATCATCACTATGGTTCTTGTAGGCCTCGATAACACTATTACAGTAAGAACAACCCAAATTAAAGAAGAACGAATTCTGATGGAGCCAGAACTAGCATCAGCATGCAGTAATCCAACACTGTATCATCTCTCTTGTACTGAAGGACTGCTACAACAGATAGTGCCCAAGGTCATGAAATTAATGAACTTCATGGACAGACAATGTACATGGAGGGACCATAGGCTATGGGAGTGAGATGTGTGTATATGTCAAAAAGTAAGATAGGAGATGGTAATTAGTTAGGACACATAAGATGATTATAGGACCTGAGCATAACATAAATGGGACAGGATAAGCGGTGGATACAGCCTTAGTTTCAGTAGGGACAGAGTAGTGTTTCTTCAAAGTGGCTGATATTATGCTGTTTTGGAGAAATACAACACTGATAACACACCAATATTTTTAGTTGTTACAGAGTAGTTCTGAACAGTCAAGGATATTTTAGCTTTCTCAGCTTCTCCTACTGTCCCGGAAGAGGGCTGAGAGCAGCACAGGGAGCTGGAAGGGGGCAGAATCAGGAGAGCTGACTTAAACCTGGTCAAGGTGATATTCCATAGCCCATGCCAGAATATGTAAGGAAAGTTTGAAAAAGAGGAGAAAGTTCATCAGGAGGGCACCTCATGCTTGGGGACTGGCTGGGCTTCAGTAGGGGTTGTGTAATTGCTTGGACATCAGTTGTTATGCATAAATATATGTATCTATCATCTCCATTATCCTCTTTTTCTCTTTCTTTTCTCTATATTAGTAAATCGTTTTTAACCTCAAACCACTAGTTCTACTTGCCCCCCCCTCTTCCCAGTCTTTCTTCCTTCCCCCTGGGAAGCAAGGGAGTGAGCCAACAACTGCATAGGGCTAAACTACCTGCCAAATTAAACCACAACACTACAGAAAAGCAAAATCACCACCCCCATGGTTAAGGCTACGTTACTGCAAAAAGCTCAATAAGATCAGGTTCTACAGAAGAGGAGGAATAAAGCACCAGCAGAGAGAACCACATTAACAGTTGGTGGTAAACTGGGCACATAATAGCTACTACTGAGCACATCCCATTCATCCCATAAATCAAAAGAAATGTCTAGCATTTGGCTGACAGCTATGAAAAAATACAGTGGGAGCAGAGTCCAACACAAGTTTTCCTGGAAGTGAGACACCTTACTAAAATGAAAACGTACACCTGAGTCTGCTTGACACAGGATAAGGGTGAGATAAAGGGAAGAGCTCCGCCACATCAGCCAGCACTAGGCACCAAAAAAAGGCCTCCGAAATCCTCAGATCAACTTGAAAGACTTTCTTTATGGGTGGAAAAAAGAAATGAATCACTGGCTGGTAATTCAATCAGTACACAACAAGCGGCTTCATGCAAAATAAGACTTAATTTAATACCAAAATTCAAGATATGCCAGAGATTAAAAACAGATATCACTTGAACAAAATGCAAACAGATTTTATTCTCGGGGGTGTACAGTGGCAATGGGGAGCTATCAAGTCTTACAGACACATTTGAACTATGGCATCAAAAGGCCAAAGCTAATCCATGACATTGACAACCAGCAGCATGATCTTCCTGCTCGCTCCTGCCTCCCAGTCCCCTATGCCTCTTCTTTCCTCTGCTGCACCTCTTGAGGAAAGAGGGAGTTCACCATTAGACCAGACTAGCAGCAAACCCTCCACCTGAAGGAAATGGGAAACCCAGTGTCCCAAAGGAACTCAGCACTTGACCTCCCAGCCAAAGAAGACCTTGCATCCCCCCCTCCCCAATTCCTCTCAGCAAAAACTACTTAGAGCAGCTTTTCTCACCTCACTGACACACTGTGGAGTTCCAGCTGGTGCTGCAGGGGATCATAGGGGCAGGCATATGGACAAATGGAGCTGGGCACACAAAAAGCAGCAGTGAAACCATCAGCTTCCCTGCTTACAGCGGACCTCCAGTTGTTTCCATTGCAAAGACACCAGCCGTCACTACAGCAAGGTTGTCCTGTACAAAGTCAACCATGGTGTCATCTGGCTCTCCTGAAATGTGACTGTGCCCCTTGTGAGAGGGAGTTTCTTTTGCCTAGTGCTCCTCTCCTCTTCTTGCTGATTTGAGATTCTGGCTCCCATAAATTCACCTTTTTTCTCATTCACCAGTTTCTGGTAATATACTGGTAGGAAGTTTCAAGTGAGATTGCCAACACATAACATGTACTGCTGTGGACTGTCTTAAAGTAGGATGCAGAATTTTACATTCAAGTCTTAGTTTTCTTTGAGCATCCTACCTTTCCCTCTTATAGAACTTCTTCATCACATCTACCTTCATGAACACCAGAACACTAGTCTAGTGTTTCCCCCTTTTCAGTCTCAGTGCCTCTCTCATGACCTCTCCCATTTGCAACACCCCATTCGTGAGAAGTAGAAATGAAATCCATATAGGCCATCACTCCAATAGTGAGATACTTTTGCTTTACCACTGCTGCTTGCTGTTGACTCATAGCATCTCCTACCGCGAGGCAGCTTGACCCGCTTGTTGCCCGCCTCCCTTCAGAGTGCACTATGAAGTCCCTCATCTTGGAACCTGCCTGGCGCAGCCTGGCGCAGCCTGGCTCCTCCCCCCCCCCCCCCCCCTGGAGCCCGCGTGATCTGGCTCAGCTCCATCCATCCATCCATCCTTCCCAGCACAAATTTTTAGGTGCCCACCTCCATCCCCTCCCTGCCACACCTTGTCTCAGGAGGCCACTTTCCGCCCATCCTTCACAGCACTCAGCTTCTTCTCACACGCTGATGAAAACACCCATCACTCACCTGCCTGCCCGCGCACTTTATACAGGTGTCCCACCCCCCCCTACCAGCCAATAGGAGCTCAGAACGCTTCCTTCTCTTCCTGCCACTTTGCTTCTCGCTGCTTTCTCTTCCCACCTCAGCATTCCCACCCTTTCTAGCTGAAGGCTGCCGGGCCGGGGTCACCTGAGGGTCACGGGCCCCTCTCGCAGGCGTTGCTGCCTGTCCCCTCAGGGCAGAGCCACCCCACAGGTGGTCCCACCTCACAAACCAAGCGCCCTGGCAGAGCTGGATATGGGGAACTCATTTCTTCAATTTCAGTGTTTCTTTAACAGTCACAACAATATTAGGTGTTCCTTCCTGAGTAGTAGGTGTCCACAAATGTAATTAGAATTATATATAGTTTTTAAGGCATTCTTCACAGTGACACCTCACATCTCTGCCCCTACAGGGAAAATTCCTTCAGAGCTCAGAAATACTGTTACAGAGAGAAAAGGTTGAAAAAAGCTGATGTCTGATGTATGAAGGATGTAATTTATTTGTAAACTCAGGATGTTCTTATTTTATAGAGTTGCTTGTATTTTATCATTTATTTACACACAGTGGTTGGAAATGCTCACCTAAGCGCTACGTGTTGCAGCGTATGTTTGCTAAATTCATTTCATTTTGTCCTCAGCTACGTTCTTTCTCATTATAACAGTGGTATAATGTAATCATCTGCTATCAAAATGTATATTTTATATTGATTGTTAGAGTAAAAAGTTTCAAAACTGGATATCTAATATGAGACTCTGAAGGTCAAGATTTTCCGAAGTGCCTAAGGAACTTAAATGCATAAGTCCTTTTTAGGCACTTAAAAAGAAACTTATCTTTTATACAAAGAAAGAAAACATACATGATAACTCCCCAGAAATTACATTCCAACACAAAGGAGAACAGAACATACTAGAAAAATTAACGTAGGATTTTACTATTTTTCAAATGCTTTGTTCCAGCTATTTATTCATTAATGAAAATTTATCTAAGATCCACTGTATGTAAGTATGTTTAAGTTGTTGAAGCTGTTTCTGGAAAGGTGGGGGAAAATAATATTTATGCCTTGGAAAACATAATTCAGGGCATTCATTTTCTAGTTTGAATTTTAATTTTGTTTTTAGTTTGTTTGAAGTATTTTGAAAAATACAGTGTAAGACAGCTGAGATTAAAAAGACATTAATAGTATGTAAATTTATTTTGAAGTGCATACAATTCCTGCATGCCCTAATAGAACTGGTTAAATAACACTAGAATAACATCGCTTACAATCCACTAAAGAGATTTTTCAGGCTAACATGACATCATTATGAAGGTTCTCCTCATCATATTATAAGATAGTAATTTTATCATGGTGTATAATATTAGTGATTATATTCCTTCAGTTCCATCACTCTTCTTACTGCCTGTGATTATTATCTATCACAAATTGAGTTACAAAGCTATGAGTGAAGGTAGACAGGAACAGCTGGAGAATTTTTCACATTCTTAAATCTACATTTTATGTTACATTCAGAAAGGGAAAATTTCGGATAGATTAGCTTAGAAGGCCATCTATTGTGTTTCATGGATATGACTCATTCTTCAGGGACTTCTAGATGTAAAAATTACAGTGATAACTAGATGGATGGAAATAAATACGGAGGCACTTGGAATTCCTGACATTAATTCAATGTAAACTGACAGAACAGATTTCCTTCTGATTTGTTTTTGTTTGAAATGATAGTCCTTTCTAGCACTTTTGTGAGGACACTCAGTAAATATAGAGGACTGAAAAAGTATTGCCTATAATGGCTTTTCTTACAATAAATAAATAAATAAATAAATAAAAATTTTAAGAAATCTGGTCCTCTAAATAGATTGTACTAAGAAAAGCAGGGTTATAATCTAAAAACAAAGACAGCTTTTCCCAGGACATATAGTAAAATAAAACATCCATTCTTCCATTCATCTTTTCTTAGCAATAATCTATCACTATTTGTGGAATGCATTTACATATTAAAAGCTAAAATTGATTAAACCCACAAATACGTCTCAGAACTCCAAACTAAATAAAAGATACAGAAAATGTCAGGAGGCAACACCAACTACCATAAAAACTGATCTGTTCAGGAATTTTCTGTCAAACAATATACAACTTGATCAGCAATAAATCCACTTGCCCTTATTACCAGTATCTTATTCTGTGTTACTTCCCAGGAAAAAAAACTTTACATCCCAAACCCACAGAGCAAGAACATGTACAATTTATTTATTTATTTAATCTCAGCATTAAAACAAATAAAAAATAAAAATCAGAACCAAAGAAAATGCTTCCAGACTTCTTTGTCAGTTTTATAGTGATTTACACACCATCATCAACACAGATACCTTGTTGATAAGGGTGAAATATCCCAGTCTTGTAATTGTATCACAATTGTGAAAATAAAATTAATTTTCAAATAATTCCCTAAGATTATCAACAGCCTGGACCGCCAAAGCAAAATGCACTAAGACCCCAACATTTCATCTAGCTGTCAAGAACATTACAGAGTAGGCAACACTCTCACAAGAATGAACAGGCATCTTTCCACAATGTACATGAAACAAAACAGAACAATGATTCTGATATGATTCACCAATTCAAACACCAATAATTAAATACATACATACATACATAAACCCTATATCTTCTGAGGAACAGCATCTCAACAAACAAAAGATCTACTGAAATAACATATGATGATTCTGTGTTAGACCAACATAACGTCCTGCCTGTCCTCACTGGCTACCCAAATCTCTAAGATCCCATCTTAAAGGGATGAACAGATATTCAAATGCAAGTGGCAGAAAGAAAAAGCAAATGAAATAAATTAAACAATGAAGAGACTCGGTGCAAGGCTGGCTTTCATAGGACCACATTTGTCAACCTCAAACAATGGAAATCAGAAATTATTTTGTTAATGAGTCTCTATTGCCAATGTAAGAACAAATATTATGATCTATCTCAGCTACATTTAACCACCTAGGAGCAGAATGTGATGTAAGCTAGAGTTGTTTTCCTTGTAATTAACAATGAGAAAGAGCTCCCCTTTCAGAGGATGTATCAACCCTCCTTGCTTTCAGTTATTAGCTTAGGAGAGGATAAGTCAAATTCTGGATGTGTTTCCAAGTGATTCCAAGACTTAAATCTTCCTTGCCTTGTTATGAAGAATCATAAGGAACTGGTACAAACTCTGAGCCCAGAGTCAGATGATACCCAGTACATTCACTTTCATCCTTCAGTTTCTGCAGATATTATCACCTACAAGACAGAAGTTGTGTCTTGTCTGAAAGGTGTTCTGAACTGAAGTAATTCATCAGAAAGCTGAGCTCTTTTAGTATGGCCTCTACCAACATATTAATGGGAAATTGTATTTTCACTGGTGGCTCAGTCATTTCTGAAAAACTACAAGGAAAAATATTTTCCAGTAATTTTTAATATCCTCAAGCAACCACTAAGTGGATGTAATCAGAAACATCATCAATCTCTGTTCCAAATGTAAGACACATCATGTTGATGTTGCTGTCTCTAACACATACTTTTAAAACTAAAATAACTCATTAAAATGATATTGCACACTTGCCCCCTGGGATGAAAGAAAAGAAACAACAGATGACCACATAAACTGATGCACAAATAAGAGATACTCTGATACTATATGGACTAGTGAAATTTAAAAATTTCATCTTCATACTGGTTTAATTCTTCTTTCAGAAATATCAATTATATTAATAGATAAAATATGAGTCTTCTACAGCAGAAGTATAAAACATGGGCATTGGTTCTAGAGCTTCCCCCAGTTACTGCAGAAAACATTAGAATACTTCAATATGAAAATTTAATATTTTAATAAATAATTTTAATAAAGGAATAAAACATGCATTTTGATAAACCTCAAGAAGTCAGTCCAGTTGACCCTTTCTTAGATGAAATGATGCCAACAAAATTTGCAACAAGAAAAATTTTCTTGCTGTCAGGAATCAAGATAAATTTCCAATCAAGGGCGACAGGAAAGGGAAAGAGTATGCAGGCCTCTCCTTCCTGAATGGAAAGGCTAACAGATCTACTAGGCTCTACTCTGCCTATCAGTATAATCAATATAAAGACGGGGACCATGGCCCTTGTGAAACTAAAAAACATTTATTAATGTTTTACAAAACCAGACTCAGACAGAAAACAAGGATCATATGTATGATGGAAATCAGTGCATAGCTAACTATGCCAGAAGTTAGAACACTTTTTTGAGAAGCAGGTCTTTTCCAAGCAAGAATGTGCTACTCTGTACCCTAAAGCATTGAAAACTGAGAATGGAAGAACTTGTATGCTATGAGCTGTCCTTCCCCTGATCTGATTGTCTTCTTGTCTAACATCATCTGCGTTTCAGCAAAGAGCTTTCAGCTACTGCCAACCTCAAATGCCCTTCATGAATGTCTTCTCTTTCCCTTCAAGAATTCTCTCTCACTTGTGCCTTCTGATGGAGAGAGTTGACAAAAAAGCTTAAGCTCAGAAATGGTACTATAAAAAGCTTTGTATTTTTGTTCCTGTGTTCCACTGCCCTGCTTCTCCCCACATCTTCCCACCCCTTGACAGAGTCAATCAGTGTTGAGCAAGTATACATTTAATAGTTTATTCGTGGAT
This sequence comes from Pavo muticus, assembly GCA_016647715.1. NCBI lineage: Eukaryota > Metazoa > Chordata > Aves > Galliformes > Phasianidae > Pavo > Pavo muticus. Next base: position 240,967 of record JACDJE010000540.1, read on the forward strand.
GGCTGAATACTATAATTTCAAACTAATCTTTTCTTCAACAAGTCCAAATAGGATCCTATACTATGAGATCCTGCCTCCTGGGACTGAACTCAAGAGACTAACAACAGAGTAAGAAAATGAGTTTCTTAAGGTAGGCTTTATAAAAATCTGTCTTTTAAAATATGGTTCTATTCACACACAACAATCTTAAGGTTTTACAGAATATTCATTCAGCTTTATTTTCAGTTTTGCTTGACTCAGATTCTGTTACCTTCATAAGCAAAGTCCTATTCTCAATATTTGATCTTGATGCTCTATGAGCAAATGAGTCTTCTGAATTAAAAAAAATACATATATACATAATTAAGATTTTTAGCTCAAATTAATGTATTGGGGTTGAAAAATACATCCATGTATATACTAAACACATTTTTCCTTCAAACCTTTTCTTGTTGTGGTATATATTAAGTCATAAAATATAGCCTTAACTTCTGTTCCATTCCAAGACTCTTCCTTCTATTTTAGAGCAAAAATAGGTAAAGAACTTGGAAAAAATGCAGCAGGACAACATTTACTGAGATAATAACTTTCTGCTGAAGTAATTTACATCAACATTAATCGTTAAGTACCTTACAGTACTCTCCTGAAGAGCGATGCTGCCATCTATTGGCAATGTAAATATACTTTCGATGTTACTTCACTGCTTAGGAAAGCTAATGTTCTATTAAAAACAGCTTTCCTGCCTCTATAGATCACTCAGGAGAACAACTCTTCTTTCCTTTACCATTGCTGATAAGTACCTAACAGCTAAGTAATTTGGATGGAATCATTTGTACAATGTATCAACACTAGAAGTATCACAACTTTTAATGCTAGAATGAAGATCACACAGCTTTGGTACATTTACATACATACAGTCAAGCAATAATTTTCTTATACATTTGATCATGTCAAAATACATCTAGCACTGAATACACACACACACACACAAAAAAAAGTCATTGTGGAATCAATGAATAATCACAACAATCAGCTAAACAAATATATTCACGTGAGAATAAGCATTTAATGAAAGGGGGGCATCATCATAAGTTATCTCAATGGGTCATTAATGCTTAACAAGAAAATTGCATGTCTAGGAAGCTCCAGACGAATACAACCCTTCTACAAAAACCACGCAGTGTTTGAATATCAGTCATTACTTCTGAATTCTCTGAACTTCAGTGAATTTCTGACAGTGCCTGTCATATACTTCATGGTAAAAAGATCATCTGATGGATAAAAATACAGTAAGTTATTTTAAATTAGTAGCTATTTAAAAAAAACAGAGGTGTTATATCTGTCATTATTTATATAGCAAAACCTTGTGTCTTGGTTTTGATTGTGATTTTTTTTGTTGTTGTTGTTTGTTTGTTTATTTGTTTTTTAATCATCAGAACACAGACACTTTAAGGGAACAAGAACAGCAGTTGGCAGCAGAGATCCCAGATCTCTTAGACATTCTGGGTACTCCATGATCATTGTACCAATTTTTTTCCTATTACCGGTATGTTATTAAAACCTTATTTTAGGAGACAATATAGACATCATCTGTTATTTCCAAGCGACTAAAAAGCCTGATTCTTTCAGTCACCCTCGCTAAAGATGACATTCAGACAATATTTTCAACTTAAAAGGTTTTGCTTTTTAATAATGTAAGTTGTTGGGACATGATCAAGAACCCTTTATATCATTCAAGATAGACTTTGAATATCAAACTCAACTTTAGAAAAGCATGATTCTATTATATCTTCATTTTGTTTTCTCCTTTGTGACATACATTGCAAGAGGCTAATGCTGGATAGAGTGGAGACGCTAATGCTTTTTAGTGGGTACCAATCCTCTTCCACAAAGACTCACCATTGCTGAAGTGCAGCATGATCAGATGGCGGTATATGGCTGTCATGGCCACCATTAAACTAAAAGGAAAATAGCAAATCTGAAGATTCCACTTGTGTTTATGGAGGTGTGGGGGGGGCCAGCCCCACTGCCCCTAAGATGAGAAATAAACGTGGCTGCATCTACTCTTTTCTTAGCCTCAACCAGCACCTACTCTCTTCTTCCTACACAGATTCTAAAATGTGTAGTGAGATTTTAACAAAACACGTCTTTCACCAAGTGTTGATTGTTACTTATTTCAAGCCTGTGTGTAAAGGCTTACTTCCTTGAACTCAAATCCTAACCCAAAGCTTTCCATGTTCCAAAAGACTGAACTGTCAGTGCAGCTGAACAAGAGATGCCAGGAAAGCCTGGAAGCAGAGAAGCAGGTGAAGCTTATTCTGACATAACAAACAGTAGAACGTACATTCCAGTACACCCCAAATAAAGACACTAAATGTATTTGTTTCTACTTTTATTATAACCAATAGTCAATGTCATATGTAGGTATGCCAATTATTCCACTGATTCTGACCCAGTCAGATACTTTGTGCCCAGATGTTTTTAATAAGATCATACAAGTCTGGATATAATCACTTAAAGAAGAAAAAGGTACACATGATCACAACACAGAATGTAAGACTGCTTAATGATATATTGGTAAAATAAGATATTTTCTCAACCTTAGGAGGAAAGCGTTCTTTAAGGCTATTTTTCACCCTTTCAAAGTTCACACTGCAATTTATTATCACAAAGCAAGATAGGAGAATCTTATTTGATACACTTCATTGTATTTCATATTAAAATTCAGGAATTCTAAGCCTTTTTAATGCATAGAAATGTGAAAGAATTTACATCTTCTACTTCAGTAATCAGCCACGTTATTGTCTGTTACCCTTAGCTGAATCTAATGTCAGAAGTAATACCCTTATCAATGAATCACGGGGGACCAAACTAGCAATTTTTACTCATGCAAAACTGCCATCGACTCCAATGTCTAGAAATTACTGCACCCAAAATATGCAAAATAGAGTGTTCTAAGTTTACTTCCAAAGGTAATCCCAAATTCATTGTTTTATATATATATATGTGTGTGTGTGTGTGTATATATATATATATATAAAACAATCTTACTATTTTAGAACACATTACAGATATTAAATTCTTATGTTATCAACATTATGGAAATATTTGCTTGAATCAGTTTGATCTCTTTGCTTTTGTACTGACTTTTAAATTCCATTTATGTATTCTCTTTGATGAGCTTTCTATTCTTAGACTTTTCTTTTTTAAAACATTAATGGATACCACGAAAGTGTTTGGCAAAAGATAGCACCATTTCTTCAAGGAAATTCATCTTAGAGAAAAAGAGCTGGTCAACATTCTTGTAGGTCAGAACTGAAGGATACAAATACAGTAGCACATGGTAAAAATAAACTATCACTTTCTATATTACATCTCATTCTAGAAAGTGGTATTATTTTTTTTTTAATAAGATTAGCCTGAAATTAAAGAAAAGAAAAATGTCAAAAAAAGCAGAGAAAACGAGGTAAATATTGGCAACAAAAGCAACAGTGAAGTACAAAACAAATAGAAATCACCGAAATAAAGAGATGAGAAGGCCAAGACATGAGTTTCAACCCATGGAAGATGAAATGCTGGTCACTGTTAGCAATATCAGCATGGTCCTTTTTTAGGGAGGTCAAATGATGGTTTATTTCCAAAAGACTTTTTAAAAGAACAGATCAAATGGGCATATTTTCAAAGCAATATATGTGGAGGATTAAGGGAGGCCACAGAGCTTTGAAAATGTTCCTTACTCACAGAATCTCACAGATTCTATTTCTGATACACTGTATTTTATTTTCTTCTTTCCCCCATCTGAGTCTTTCATACCATACCTTGTCATACCAACCCCTTCTTTATTCGGATTCTCTTCCTTTATATTTTCTCCCTGCCATCCACTTAGGGTTGCAGATGTCCCTGTTGCCTCATTTTCCTCTCTTTAGTCTACATATTGGCAGCCATGCTGTACTTCCCAAATTATCTGGGTTACTCAGCATTTAAAAGGCTTTTTCAAACAGGAGGGGCCAGCAGTTGGAGGAAAATCCCCCTGAGAAGGTCAGATTTCTAGCGTATTTCTCGTGACTTCCATATACTCTGCAGTGGCTTCATCTGACTGTCAGATTGCAAGAAGTAATGGTGCATGCTCTGAGCATCACCACAACAATGGAACACAGAGTAATTTTTCTCCATTGTGGTGGAAAGACTACATCTCAATGCTGTTTTGGCAAATCTTTAAAACAATTAATTTCTACCATTAGTAATCTTTCTCATTTGGTCGGGGCTTTCAGATTAAATTTCTTTTTTATCCATATATCCTATGTGAAATGTTGATTCAAGTTTTGTTTTTTCTTTTTCAAGTTCTTGTATAGTGTTAATTATCACTTTTAGTTGCCAATGGTCGTGAAACCATCAGAAGTAGAATCTCAATAGTACCTAATAAATATGCATATATTAGACCTAAATTAGGCCTAAAGCTTACATATAAACTACAAGACAGAATGCAAGGCCAGAATACATGATCCCCCACTTCAGGAAGTTGTTTTCACTTCCTTTGCTTTTTGAGAGAGACGGTAACACTCTCTGAACTTCAAAAATTCAGATCTCTTTCCAGCAGAAACAAAGTAAAAGAGTGAATGAGCAGGGTGAGACAGGATATAAATCAAGCACCAATCCATATTTCACAAGGCTTTTAGTTCAAAGTAGTTTCAGTAGAAAACTGGCACTTTGCATAAACCTTTGTGAACTTACCACCCAAATATTGCAATAAGCTGCCTATTCATATGTAAGTACATAAAGACATTTATGTCTTCAAGCTTTCATGGGAGTTTTAATCCAAATGATTCATGCCACATATTCTACTATTGGCAAGACTACCCAGGAAGGTTACTAAATGCATTTTTCCCATATTATTAATCATATAGTTGAATCATTTTAATAACATCTTGCCTTAAAAGCAAGGGTTTTAATCCAATTAATTTTTTTCTTGTGCCCAAAAAGAGTGGATGAGTTATTTCCTTTCATGGAGACTTCATTTTTCTTAATCATACTGGCCACTGGAATTTCTTTCAAGGGTTAGTGAGTGGGAGTGGAGGTTTGCCTGCCATGCCCTACCATGCCGTTATCAAGTTCCCATGATTTCTCCATGAGTCTTTCAATTTAACGTACTGATGCTTTCTTTTTAAACTATTGTCGTGGTTTTGCAGTTCTGCTATTGGTATTCCACATCATGACATCATATGGAGCACAGAGAAGAACTACATGTCCCAGAGGACCTCATGGTCAGAGCGGAAGATAAGTCACAGAAGTCACGGGATCTCGCTCTCTCTCGCTGCCTGGCAGAGGGTGTGGGTGTGCTTCCAAGCCATGTGCCTTCAGGTTGGCTCAGTTTCGGAAAACTCTCTCTCTCCCCTATTTTATTTGATTTATTAGTCTCAATTTCAATTAGATTGTATTATATTGTGTTATCCTGTATTCCGATAGCATAGTTAGTAAAATAAGTTTTCCTCCTTAGATCGTTGCCGTTGTTTACTCTTTTGAGCCCAGCTCCCATCTCCCTACCCTTCCCTTTTTTCCCTTTCCATTTCTGGGGCCAGGGGGCCCACGGGCCTTCTGCCCCCCTGTCACAGGTATAGACTGATCTAGATAGCCCCATGACAACTATGAAGCACATGTCATAGCACTGCTTTGTCAGTATCATACTTGAACTGGAAAGAACAATCTCTAGGCTGCTCAATCCTTTAGCTTTCTCCTGAGAGGCTGTCACTAAACAAAGGTACAATTTTTATTTCAGTCTGAGCATGCCCACCGACATTTGCAGATTCTCTCGCTTTCTCCATTAGTAGTTAAACTTGTTATTTCTTACTACCTTTCACAGAAAAGATGACTCTCCACCAGATCTGCAAAAGCAGAGGAATTACATCCCACTGGAGCTCTCCTTTTCCTCTTCACTATTTCCCTCAGTGCACTAGGAACAGGTAAAGATTTCTATAGTAGTTCAATACAGAAACACTTTTGAAATGTGTTACAATTGGCATGGATCTGGACAAAGACAAGAAAACTTCTGGGAATACCACCAGTGTGATCTCTTTCAATTAAGATTTATCAGTGGTTCCTCTTAGAATAACAGCAAAGAATCAAACTGATGCATTTTATTCCATCTGTAGGTAGGACAGACAACATCAATTCCTTTGTTTAGCTGACTTACTTCAGACCTTCTGTCATTTTTAGAAGCAAATGATTTTTATTTTTTTAAAACTTTGTTCTCCCTTTCCTGCAAACCTCTACCTATGTCATATCACCAGAATGATGACATGCAATAACACTCAGCTGAGAGCCTCTGGTAATTTGAACTACTTCAGTAACAGGCTGGTAAGGAATCAGGCTCCATAAAATAGTAACCTCAAGTTTTGTTACAAGTTGAATTCAGGTTTTGTCATACGATGAATGCATTCTTCAAATCATATCTTAATTTTAATGTACATTGAACGGTGTATATTTTTTCAGTCATCAGACATCAGATAGATACAAAAAGACAAGCAAACAGGTTAGGCAACATTGGATTATGTTGTGTAAATGATTCATTCCTAAAATTGGTGCTCAATCAACTCAAAAGCTTCATTTGGTCTTCTCAGGGAATTGAACAACAGAAAAGAAATTTCAACATTAAGTTGAAATTAAATATTGTTGCAATGTCGTTTACCACCTCAAATATTTCAGAATATTTGAACTTTCAGGAGAGGAAAACACATAGAATTTTGGTGCATATGAACCTGAAAAACAAACACAAAACTAAGTTTTGGAAATGTAAAAAATCAGCAGCAGGCTACAAATTCATAAGCTTAAACATAAGAGCTGAGAGAACATGGGATATGAAGAATTCAAAAATCAAACTGCTGCTTAGGTCAGAAGATATTTCTATAACACCAGTTATGTTTTTCAACCGCTTTATTTATGGATTTAATTCATACTAATAATTAAGGGAGATTTTGGACATACTTGACTGCAAATCAAATATGAAAAGTTCATTCAAAACATCTTTGCAAAGAGTAAGTAATGTTTGGATACCGTACAAACTACTATTATCTATTGATATAACCATATTCAAAGTATTACATTACTTATGATAGCAATATTTAAAAAAAAGTTCGGAAGCTCATTTAATTCACATGAATATTTTCCAAAATCCACTCATTGAATCTTCTCACCTTGAAAGCATATAATAATAAACTATAAGTAACTTGCTTTAAGTACTGTATTTTATAGTACATGTGGTAAAGCAGATGTTCTAAATCGAGCACATTTTAATACAGTTAACTTCATAGATCTAGAGAAAAAAAGAATACAGCCCATACTTAACAAAAAAGATCATATATAAGCAAAGGAGTAGAAAGGTAGCTATACCTCTAAATACAATATCACTGTAATAAGTGCTGTAATACTAGATCTCCTTCTGATGTTCACTTTTTCAAAAGATTGTTGAAAAATTGAAGGTGGTGTTTAAAACATATAAAAAACATCCACAAAAAAAAATAAAAGAAAAAAGAAAAAAGAAAAAAAAAACAACCAAGAAAAAAGAAGCCTCAAAAATTGCTCAGTGATTGGACAAAACATCTTGTAGTGAGAGAGTGAAATAGCTCAATCTGCTCAAAAAGAAGACTGAGTAGTAACTCCATTCCAGTGTGCAAGCGCTTTCACAGGGGGAAAGTGAAAGTACCAGGTGCTCAAGTGCTCTTCAAATCTGGAAGAGAAAAGCAAAACAGTAAGAAAGGGCTTGATATTAAATCCAGACAAATTCAAATTAAGTATAAGTTATAAATATTTAACAGTGATGGTGATTAACCACTGGCACTACTGAAACCATTGTTCTTCTCTCAGTAATTTAAAGTTAAATCTGAGCGCCTTTTTGAAAATAAGCTTTAAAGAGACAAGTCACTGGTCTCTAAGTGAGGCTACATGCAATGAAATTTTACAGGCTATGAAGTAATAGGGGACAAATTAGATGTCCCTTCCTTGTGTTCTATTAAACAGACTAGTCTTGATCCTATCCTAAGAGCTCCCTATAGGTGTTAACTTAGTGTTAACACCTATAGCAACCTCAATAGTTGCTTTTGTAGATGCATAAATGAAGTAAGATGTTTTCCTCATGAGTGGAACATGCTCAGTTCTCAAAAAAAAAAAAGAAGAAAAAAGATTGATTTCCTTTTTCTGCCACAAGACTATGAAAGCCTCTCTTCACTAGTCTGAACATAAAGGAGAAGTTGCTTTTTCCATAGCCTAGCCACACTTTCAAACAAAACATAAAATACACATTACCCATATAAAAAGCCAGGTTGAAAGATCAACTTTAGGACAGTCATTTGAATGAACATGGAGTTAAACAAGAAAGGGAAAAAACAAAATGAGGAGAATTTATTCCCTGAGCCATCTAAGAAAAACACATTTCCACATTTTTTAACTAACAACTCAGTTCTGAAGTATCTTCAAATAGACGTCAATGACATCAAGAACCAGAACATTAAACACAAGGCAAACTTTTACCAGTGCCTGTCTGTTGTTGTTTTTTTTTATATTTTAACTTTAATGGGAATTGATATGAGCAAAGCAGATTCTTCTATGACTATTTTATTTATTTCCATTCCATGTGACCTCTCAAACAGAAACAGTAGCATTCAAAAAAAAAAAAAAAATCACACCTGGGTGTGCACATGTTCAGAAAGCTGCTTGGTCACCCTCATTGCATAAGAAAAGAGGAATCTCTTGTGAAAGATTTACAAGACTGCCAATGAAGGATGCCAAATAAAAGAGAGTAGCAATATATTACAGCCAAAATCTATGAAAATTGAACTTCCACAAGAGTTTCATCACTAGGTTTAACAGTGGAAAGATGAACACACAGAAACAAAATGAGTGACCCAGATGCCAATACCTGATGACACTTAGGTAAATCTGTAAAATTTAAATTGCCAGGATTGCCATTTCTTTTTTAAATGAAAAGTTTATAACATGAGAACTTCTCGTTCCTAATCATTTACTTTCTCTGTTGGATGAGAAGTTGAGAAAGCAGGACAAAAACAACCTGTGATTGTATTTCCTGGTATCCCCCAAAACAAAGACAGGCACACTTAAGGCTTGGGTCCGACATCATTAGGAAAACTAGCATTGGAAGTGTGCCTGAAATCTCTCCCATTGTACCTGCTTATTTTGATTATGATAGTTCACCATTTATGACAAATTTGCTTACATACATTATCTGCTAGTACCTTGGACAAGAAATGACAGGAAGGCTTGTAATTCTCACACCTGTCATTTACTGTCATCTGTGCTAGCTATTTGGAACCTCACAGCTATCTTCATACTGAGCATTACGTTCATGCTTCTGTGCTTCTCAGTCATGGATCAATTATTGTCCAGATGATTAGATATCTTCCTGTAGAATACTTTAACTCCCTTCTGACCCACATACCTAAGGTTGTTTTTTTTCATGAAGGGCTAAGCATACAGGTCTTGTCCTAATACTGCAATCAGGCAGCAGCTGGAGTCTGGCTCACTTGTCCAAAATATATCTAAGACTAGCATTCCAATTTCAGTATTATAAAATAATCACATTTTATGGGTTGACTGCAGACAGCAGCTAAGCACTGCACATATGCTCACTCACTCGCTCTCCCCCAATCCCCAGCAGGACAGAGAAAAAAATAAATAGGAAGAGGAAAACCAAGAAAACTCATGGGTTGAGATAAACATAGTTTAATAAGTGAAGAAGGAGAAGAAAAAAGTGATGCAAAGGCAGTCATTCACAGCTTTCTATCATAAACCAATAGCCTGTGGCAGTTTCTGAGTAATGGTCGGCTTTCTAAGAAACCCTTCCTCTGTTTTTATTGTCGAGTATAGTGTTATATGGCATAGAACATCCATTAGGTCAGACTGGGTCAGCTGCCCAGGTTATGGCCCCTCTTAGTTTCTCACCCAACCCCAGTTCACGTGCTGAAGGAGGTGGGCACAACAACAACAACAACAACAAAAATAGGAAGCCTTGATGCTGAGGAGTAGTTTTCAGCGGCAGCCAAAACACTGGTGTGTTATCAACATGTTTGGTCACAAAGATGAAATTTAGCACCACAGGGGCTGCTATGAAATAAATGAACTCTATCTCAGCTGGACTCAGTACACAGGTACGTATAGACTTAAGCAGTTAGGAGCTGAAATGACTACGTTAGCTCTTCAAGTCTCACCAAGAGACTCAGCTGAACTTAAGTGAAAACAAGAAATAGGCCATAATAATAATAAGAACTAAGAAATAAAATAACAGCAGGAATTATTTATATATCCAAGAGAAAATATTTTTCTTGACCTTCCCAGTAACAAATCATTCACTACTCTTGCTCTATAATAGCTTTGAGATGAAAGAAGGTACAGAAAGGAAGATGAAAGTAACTGAAATTCCACACGTTTTTCATCTCTGTCATCTCTACACACAGTCACTCTATCAGCAACTCCTTGTTTTCGCCCATACAAAACAGACTGCACAATTCTACTTTACTTCAAACTCCCGCATGGCTTCACACAGCAGGTTATGACATAAAGCCACATGGTCAAAATGAAGTCTTCATCAGATCTGATACCATTAACTTTATTCTATCATGAATAAGAATAAAGAGACTCTAGAAAGGACAGGATCACCCTTCTTACCTTGTTTTGCAGATGGAAGGACTTCACTTCCACTGCCTGTCAATCTAGTTCCTTTCAGAAACATTAAAATTCACTTTAAAGTCTGAATAATAAGAATTGCTGACCCTTCAGCACTGATAAAAAATAAATAAATGCCAGTCAGACACTGGCTTATTCACAAAGGTACAAGCAAACTCTTTTTCTAACCACACTGCACAGATTTATTCTTGAAGCTAATCAGAATTCAAACAGAACGCAAATCAAATGTCACCCTGCTACACTAACATCCGTCAACCACAATGATTACATCTACATCAATCATTTGATATAATAGGCATAAAGTCATTATAATAGAACGTTGTCAAAAGATCTGAAACTGTCTTCTATTTAGTATTCCATCATATAGTACCTACAAGATTATTTCAAAGGCAGCAGTGCCTCCTTTGAAACTAAGAGAGCTTGCTTCAGCATTTTCCTGGCAGCAGATTCAATGACACCATTCTCTACGAAGAAGTCACATCACCAATCTGAGTTTTATAAAAGGGGGTATTACATTTTTTGTTCCAGCAGTTTTAAAACTCGAACTGAAAAATTGAACTATTACATCATTTTAGATATACATTCTGCAACATTTCTATTTCAGAAGAAACATTGGTTCTATGACAGATGCGGAGAGAATTCAGCAGACTCCTTCCAGTGCCTCCTTTATATTGGAGGTCCCATTGAGTTTGTCTCTTCCTGCATTTAATTCTGTGTGAAACATCTCACCACTTCATTTTCAAGTACCAGTTTTCTGAAAAGTATAGTGTTACCAGAGGGTTATGCACATGAAAAAAGTATGCACATGTCAAAATGTGAAGTTTACCTGTTGAGTCAGAACAGGACTTCTCAGCTTACAAATCAGGCCAGAAGTTACCTGTTACACTAAAAGATGTCTAAAATTTCTGCATACGGACTCTGTATGTTGCACTCAGTGCTGTGGATTACCAGCCTGAAGCAAAAAGAAGAGAGAGCACAAGTAGTGCAGAAAACATTCTCTTTCTAGACAAAACGGATAGTGTCAAAAAGGCAGTACATTTCTGTTACATTAATCAAAACAGACGATTTAACTCAGAGTGACCTTTCTGTGCTTTAGTCACCTTAGTGAGCATGAAGATCCTGAACCTTAGGAGCTGAGGATCTAAAATTATGCTTGCTTTCCACAGCAAGTATTGCGTGAAGAAAAGATTAAGACAATTAGTAAAATAAACAAAATGGTAAAAGATTAAGTTTTAGATCCACCACTATGAGGATGAAAATCCTGGATATTTTATTCCATTTGGCCTGGAAAGCAGCCATGTAAAGAAAGCCATTTAATGTTAAAACAAAACTAACACTTCAGTTAAGCCTTTATCAGTTTAATGGATTTTTATTTTTTTTTTTAAATGCTACAGATAGTAGTAATTGTTATCCTCAGATATAGTGGTTCTTAGAATCAATAAATATACTCACAAGAGTTTAATGGAGCATATGTCATGACCTGTCTTCTTCATTGACTATTTGTACCTTTACCCTTACTGTCCATTGCCCATTTATTTATGACAAAAGCCATTGATAATTTACTCTCGAAACAACCGACATAACAGAATCTTATATCATCAATATGTAAATGCCAGGAGCTTCAAGCCAGTCTTCATTAATAGGTCAAATCTGTTAGTGTCTTCACAAAGATGGGTTGGAGGAACATAATCTCCATTTATATCATTTGCTGTTTTTACTGCCGGATAGAGATCCCTGTCCTGTCAACTGCTCAACCTGGATCTGAGTGAACTCTTAAAACCACTTCGTTTAGTAACTAACTAGAATACAGCAATAAACTTACCTGAAACTCTTTTTCCTAACAAATAATTACTTAGATCAAGCTCATAGATCACACTCTTATGAATACATACATTTTAACAAAAACTTTCAGGCATGATACTTTAAAAGCACATAAATCATGTTTACGAAGTCCATGTTTAGATTTTAGCTGGCTTACAAATCAATGACCATTTTTTAATTAGCATAAGTTCATATTTGCAGTAAGTACATTACAAACATTACTCTCTTGGGAACAAGAATCTATCACAGCAAAATTCTCACTAATTTAGAATGCAAATTAAATATTTTTAACCAAATGCCATGATACTATTAAATAATGGAATGTAATTATAAAATTATCAAGTCATATTTTCATAGCTATTTTGCCATCAGTGAAAAATCTACATCTTTGAAAATTCTTTTTACATCTTTATCAAGACAGTAACATTTTACTTGTAAATAGCAATGACAGCACTGTATGTATACCCACAGAACGATAAAGATGTAAATGGTGAACACTGTATATTTACTTTGCATTACAGTGAACATTAAGGTTTATAGTTCTCTGAGGTAAATATTGACTTTGACTTTACTTCAGTCAATATTTATTTCTCCTTTCAATAAACATTGATGTTTGCCTCAAGTGAAGTCAATATCCTGTTAATGTACATTACTTGAATAACATTTGGGAATTCCTAAACAAATGAGTCAAATTCAGTGAATCAAAGGTAGTGGGACCAAGAGACCTTATAGGTCATTTTTAAAACTTTCGTTACTAGCAGAACTACCAGAACACTGCATGGAACACTCCTGAACAATCCCTTCATTAGTCTTCAGCATGCTGGTACTGCAGCCAATTCTTCATGTGGTACAATTCACTTCCCAAATGTTTATGCACAAGAACTTTATACTATGCCTTTGTTAAATGTTTCTCAAGCTACTAAAGTTCCTAAAGGAACTATGCGTACAATACTGAGATATTTTACTCTAAGTCCAAGCTACAGGACTTTCTCACCATATGATAATATTTTAATGGCATTGAAGTTTAAGATGTTTTATTTCTGGAGATCTGATTCTCTTGAAAAATAAATAGCACAGGCTTTAGCGACTATATTATACTTGCAGATAGCATGAATATAAGCCACAGGAAATGCTACTGAAAGGTCCCATTATTAAGATATATATCATATATTAGGTTGTAAGATATTTTTTTTCCTGAAAAGCAACACTCTATAGGAAACATACTTGTGAATAAGAGGTACAGACTTGATCAATTACCTTCCAGTTCGTTTTTTTTTCCTTTTTTTTTTTAATTTATTTATTTTAATTTTTATTTTTGCTTCCTCAGATATTCTCAAGCAATTCACATGTACAAGAATCAGAAAAGAGGTGATGGGCTGGATACCAAACATTTCAATTGCAATGCGTTTGTTCTTACTAATTTTGAGAAAGAAACCTTACTGAAGCTTGAACTGGGATGTTTCCCCATCACATCTCTAGCAAGTTTTGCCACTTCAGAGAAGAATAACCAGTTTACTAAAGATTTAATGCTTTCAGCCCTCACCTGGAAGATGTCTCAGAAAAAGTACTGGCTGCATTATGATGCCTTATGTGGCCTCTCATGCCAATTTTCAGAAGGTTGAGATCTTGAACAGAACCATTGCTATCACTGCAATCAGCTTACTTGCAAATAAGTTTAGCCAAAAAGTCAGGATTTGAAGGTACACACCTTAGAGATACACATGAATTCTGGATAAAAGTAGGTGCATCATGGGCAAGGTTTGGAATGGTAAGAAGATGGCAGCAGAACTCTCTCTGCTTTTTGGTTCTTTGTCTCACTACTGTCAGATTCCCAAAGCTGTCAATCCAGAAGTACTAAACCTTTCACAAGTCAACCTTAAATCTAATCTTTCACCTACCAACCTTTCTCAAATACTAAATTCATATTAGGTACATTAAGAATGAAAATAACCTTCTACTCTAATAACCAGAATCTGCCAATTAAATACATGATGTATGGACATTTTCCCCTTCCTTGCCCTTTTTATGCAAAATAAGATTGTAGGAGGTTGCATGCAATACCAACATGTTGATCATTTTTATTATTTCTGAGTATTTGTTCAGACTGTAGTAGATTAATCCAAACTGATTTATTCACTAACTTATAAATTGCATCCTAATACACTCACAATGTTAGCATACATAAACAAAAATCTAAATTAGAGTTCTTCTGCAGTAAAATTGATCTAGCTTATGTTCAGAAATTGTGAAGAAACAATTAAATGCATTTTAAAATAATTAATCCATATTTGCATGCATACGTTTTGTGAGATGTTTGAATGTGAGTAAAAACTGTCCCAAAACTACAGCAATAGACCTTTTTCCCATCTCTAAATGCCTGCAGTCCTATGCCAGTATTTCACTGTTTGCCCTAAGTTGATCTTTATAACATACTGGTGACAAGGACAACATTATTCTAAGGTGAAGGTATGGGGTTTATCTCTAACAACCTATGGCAGCCATGGAATTCTGGTCTGTCTCTCTGCTGGCAACATATAAAATGAAAATGCAATACTAAGCATATTTTATAAGAAAAAAACCCTAATGATTTAACAATTAGCAAATTTATAAAATATTTAAGACTAATTTTATCTGAATTTCTACATATTCTACCCACCTGTAAAAATGTATACCTACAGAAAAAAAAACATTGCATTTCTCTCACATTCAGGCATAGAAACTGGCAAAAAACAGGTAAATTTCGGAAAAAAAAAACAAAAAAACTAACAAAACAAACCAAACAAACAATAAAAACCAAACAGTGAGACGGCCAGTGCTAAGAACCAACCTGACACCTTTGGAAGCACTTATGATCTGTGTTTTGGCTCTTGCACCAATTAAATGCTAATGCTGTTGAATATAATCACTGTTTACAGAAAGAGGGGAAAAAAACAAACAACAAACAACACCCCTACCTTCTCAACCTAAAACAAAATTTTAAACAGAAGTTACATCAGAAATAAAAACATATCTCCAGGTCCATGATATCATAGAATCATAGAATCATAGAATTGCTCAGGTTGGAAAAGACCTTAAAGATCAAGTCCAACCGCAACCTAACCAAACTACGGTAACTCTAACAACCCTCCGCTAAATCGTGTCCCTGAGCACCACATCCAAATGGTTTTTAAACACATTCAGGGATGGTGACTCTACCAGCTCCCTGGGGAGCCTATTCCAGTGCTTAACATCCCTTTCTGTAAAGAAGTTTTTCCTGATATCCAATCTAAACTTACCCTGGTGTGTATATTATCATTGAAACTATGTGTTGTCCTACTTTGCTATTAATGAAGTAATAGGCAGAGGATTCAGGTAAAAATTATTAACAGCCAGCATGGAGAACAAAGTTGAAAAATTAAACACTGAACTTCCACACTAACTCTACAGTTTCAGTTGTACAAAAGAGATATTTGAGTTCCAATCACAGTGTGAATTACATAGGAGAGTGTGGCTATAAAGACCACAAAAAAAGGTAAATATATCAAAACCTAAAGCCTATTCCTAAGGAGAAAGTGAATTAATCTGTTTACTCAAAAAAGTGCATCTCTACAAATGATGTAACACAGCTCTCTTCTCTATTTATCTTTTGTAAAAATGCTAAACACTGCACAACTAAATTCAAATGAATTGCAACCTGTTACTCCCTTACAAGTGACTGCTAGAGTAAGAGCAATGGTATTTCTGCCTTGTCAATTCAGTGTTCCATTCATTCTAATAAAATTTACATGTTTTAGAAGGTGCAGTCACTGATTATAGTAGTACTTAGTGAAGTTTATTAGCTGCTCAAAAAGCAAAGCAAAGAAATTTCAAGAAAGCAAGGTATTTCTGCTAAATCACAACTTTGTATAAGATACTTTCTTATAGGTTTGTACTGTGTATGTTCATCACCACGTTTCTTTCAATATCTGATCATTCCTATTCAAGACAAGACCAGCTTCTCCAAATGCCAAACAACACCAGACCTGTCCAGCAAGAATCAGTCACACTGAGTACACTCACTACAGTAAAATTCCTGCTTGTGTCCTACTGCGTAGATAACCTTTTGAAAGAAAATATCTGACCTTCAAGTAAGTCAGTCAAAAGCCAAAGTCAGCTGTTGCATTTCCTCTGCTTGTTGTTCCAAGAATGGATCACAGTGAGGCGACACAAATCTGTTTACTGTTAGCAAACACTTACTAATCAAATAATTTCTCCTAGTCAGGCATTTAATTCAAGCGAGGACTTAAATTTACTTGGTTTAGGTGAAAGAAGACCAGTATCAAATCCACTGGAATTAGAACTGGAATTTGTTTTGCTTTTTTTTTGTATCTGCTAAATATTTATTCTTTTGCCTTTTCCTCGTTCACTGAATAGCATCGACGTGAAAGATAGAAACAAGTCTAAGTCCAGAGAAATATTTGTAGTAGTTTAACTTTGCTGTATTTCCCCTTTTAAACATTAATGTATTAAATATTATATTGTTTAATTTCATATTTGATAAATATGAATATGCCTTTCCCTTGCAGTTTAATTTTAACAGTATTTACTGTGACAGAAATATACTTTGTTCACTCAATATACTTTCCCTTGTGTTTTAATATCCTAATTTTAACTACAGCATATTTTTACATTTTCTTGCAATTCAATACTCCAAACATCCATTTTGCACGAAGCATTTCACCAGGTAATCACATTAGTTTTCTCCTTGACTACTGGCTCTACAAAATTAAATTTTCAAGATTAGTGTTTTATTTATTATAGCACAAAATGATTCGTAGTTACATTTTAGTCAATTTCTAGTCTTTCATGACATTATCTTTTAAAAAAGAAAAGCTATCTTTGTACTACTCATTGATTTTTATTTACATCTAAGCAAACACATTTCTTACAATATTAAGTGTTTTTGTTATGCCAGGAGACAATGGCCATGCACACTCAATATTCCATAACAAAGGAAACACAGTGGGAAACACAAACATTTCCAGATCTGGAAATAAAGTCATCTTCTACTCATAATCCATACTTACATTTCCAGATCATAAAAAAACCCGAATATTCGATATGTCTGACAACAGTTAGCTCATACGTGTTACACAATGGATGTGTGGGTCATCTTTTTGTAAAACCATTCAAAATCAAATGCATCCGCTGCTGACCGAATACAAGACCAAGCTTGTACCAGATATTAAATAATACATACTGTTTACTTATTAATACATGTAAATGTATTAATGCATTTGAGCTAAAATAATACATACATCAATATCAACATTTTCTGTTATCCTTAATAACATATCAAAACCTTTATATTTGTTTCTAGGTAAGTGCATGTACAAACAAGCAGGTTAGAACCAGCTGTCTCGCTCCAATTTATAGGAGGAAGAGGAGGTTCTTTTGGTATATGTATACCCGACAGCGAGATTAAAACACAACAGGTCAAACGTTAGTCCGACCAGTTTATTACAAATCCTAGCTGCTTAGGGAGATGGGGAAGGGAAGACAGGTGGTAGAAAAGAGATAGGAAATAGAAGCAAGGAGTCTTTGTAGAAAGCAAGAGAGATAGTCACCACCGTGGGTCCAGCGAGGTTCGTAGTACATCCCTTGATCTCAGGAACTCATCCAATCACTGTGGAATGGGAGAAAGACAGGAAGCTTCACGGTGACACCCACCACTCTCCCCCCTAGCAATTGTCAGTTAAGAGTCTTATTACCAAAAACGCCTCACGAAGCAAGCTTTGAGACAAAAAAGAAATACAGCTTTGTCTTTCACACCAGCCATGCTCAGAATTTCTGGCAGAACTCTTTGTGAGGAAGCCACTACCAAAAATATCAATACCAAAAATTCCAATACCAAAAATATTGCTCATTCCATTACAGCAGAAATTTTCCAGGTGCAATATTGTAGTGAATATCATGTTTCAGCAAATGTCCAAGATACGGTAAGTAGCTTAGAACAGTGGTGGTCAGATTCCTGGAACTGCCCTATTCCAGTCAGCCACATTCCAGGACGATATGCAGCGCTCCTAATGAAAGCGGTCTCCGGTTAAGTAACGCTCAGGTCAAGTTTAACGAGTACTTAAAGTTCATCAGAAATTGCTGCCCAACTCCTGTGAAATTCCCCAGAATGACCTGACTCAGTTCCCATCTTCTAAGAACCACTTTATCATTTTAAAGTTTCAAATTTATGTCTGCTTCATCGCTCTTTAATCAATTATTCCAGGCAAAATTGTATTTAAAAAAAAACTATTTTCTTGCTTGAGCTAATTACTATAAATGATCAATTATTTTACACGTACATTAACAAAAAAACCTCATAACTTGTCTTATTTGTTTATTTTTAATTAAATTTAAATGCATATGGATTACAAAAAGGACACTTTTAAAAACATTAGGGACACAAAGTCATACTACATAAATGCATCTGCTACTTCTTACTAGGTGGATTTGCCCTCTCGCTGCAGTTCAAATAGAAATGGATAAGAACTTCTCTCCTTTTTCTTAAAAGAAGTAATGACTAAGCAACAACAATTTGCTCAGAAAAATTCGAGAAAGTTACAGAAGGCCCAGAGAGCTCATTCTGTTTTATTTACTACAGCTTTCGGTGGCTTTAAATCACCCCATCATTTGTAGGCATAAAGCAGATTGAGAGGAACCCACTGGCAACTTCTCTGGGCCTCTTGGTTGGATTCTATAGCCCAGGACCTCTTCCCTTTGAGCAGATGTGCCCATTCACTGACAGAACATCACAACGTATCACCTACCCTCAGTAGGATCTCTCGCTTCACTGTGAGTAAGTTTTTGGGAGTCACTAAGTCAGTTCTCTCTTCTTGGGGCTTGTGTAGGGCTGCTGCTCAGCTACCTCTGTTTCTTTGGGATTAGCATGGTGCTGCTGCTGGGCTCTCATGTGGCTTTTCAGAAGAGTTGGCACAGGTCTGCTGCTGAACTCCCTTACCCTGAGTATGATCCTGGGGTGGCCTCAGTCCCCAGGAAGGGTTTTGCAGGTGCTTCAGCCCTTTCTGCTTCCGGCAGTGGGAGTGAGCAGGATGGGACTAAGTGTTCCCCTTACCCCCTTATGTGTAACTTCAGGAGCATGATCTCATGGTGGGAGCTTGCATGACTGGAATGCTGTTGTGGATGGCCATGTTCTTTTTAGGAAAGACAGACTGGCATGGTGGTGGCGTTGCTGTTCCAGTGAAAGAACTGGAATGTACTGAGCTCTGCCTAGGGACAAATGGAGAACTAATGGAGTACTTGTGTGTGAGGCTCAAGAGGCAGGTAAATAAATGTGGGTAACATCATTGTGGGTGTTTGTTACAGGCCAGGATAAGGAAGTTGATGAGACTTTCTACACACAGCTGAAAGTAGCCTCACAGCTGTGGGCGTTAGTTCTCACGGTAGACCTGAACCTCCCCGTCAGTTGTTAGGAAAGCAACACTGCCAGGCATGCTCATTCTAGGTGGTTCCTGCAGTGTGCTGGAGATATAATTTCTGGTGCAGGAGATGGAGGAGCCAAGGAGGAGAGGGGTGCTATTGGAGCTTGTTATTACTATTGAGGAAGGGCCAGTTGGGGATGTGAAGACTAAGGGTGGCCTTGAGCATGGCAGCCATAAGACAGTGGAGTTCAGGACCTCGAGAGGAAGAAGCAAAGAAATGAGTAGGATTGAAACACTGAACTTTGTCCTCTTAAAGGACCTACTTGGAGGTTAGAGCATTGGAAGGGGTCCCGTGAGCAGTTGTCAATGGTCAAGCATTACTTCCTCTGCACTACGGAATGGTGCATCCCTAAGAGTAAGGAACTAAGCAAAAATGGCAGGAGACCTGAGTGGGTGAATGAGGACCTTGTGGATAAACTTGAAGGGGAGGAGGAAAAGATGGGGTGAGGAAGGCTAAGGTCCACTTAGAATCACCTTTGGTGAGGGAGGTCAAGCATAACAGAAGTTTGTCAGCACTAAAAAGAAGACTAAGGAATGTGTGGGCCTGCCGCTTCTTGAGGCTGGGGCCCTGGTAATGGGGAATGCAAGAAGGCGGAGGTGCTGAATGCTTTCTTTGTTTCAGCTGTGATGGCTAAGATTGCTTCTTGTGAATCCCAGATCCTGGGAAATAGTCTTTCAGGAAGGATGACTTCCTCCTGATTGTGGAGGAGGTGGTCAAAGATCATTTAAGCAAAATCAATGCCTGCAAATCCATGGGCCCTAATGGGATACACCTGTGAGTGCTGAGGGAGCTGGCAGAAGTGACAGCCAAATAGCATTCTATCATATTCTTTTATGATCTTTCCTATAGGTAATGTGCCCGAGGACTGGAGGATAGCCAATGTCACCGCTGTCTTCAAAAAGGGCAAGGGTGGCCTGCGCAATGATAGGCCAGTCGGCCTCACCTCCATCCCTGGAAAGGTAATGGAACAACTTGTTCTAGATGTCATCTCCAAGCAACTCGAAGAGAAGAAATTCCTAAGGAGTGAAGTCACCAAGGGGAAATCATGCTGGACCAACCTGGTAGCCTTCTATGTTGTTGTGCCTGTCTGGCTAGATGAGAGAAGGGAGGTGGATATTGTGTACCTGACTTCAGCAAGGCATTTGATGCCATTTTCCACAGCATCCTTGTAATGAAGCTTAGTGAGTGTGAGGTTGGTGGGTGGACAGCAAGGAGGATTGAGGATGGGCAGATTCGGCATTGAGATCAGCAGCTGGAAGCTGTAACTAGTGGTGTTTCCTGGAGTGGGTACTGCATCTAGTCATGTTCAATATTTTTCATCAGTGACCTGGATGAAGGGATAGAGTCCACCCTCAGCAAATAAGCTGATGACATGAAGCTGGGAGGAACAGCTGACGCCGGAAGGCTCTCTCAACATTCAGTGAGACCCGGTCAGGCTGGAGAGTTGGGTGGAAAGGGACCTGACGAACTTTGAGGAGAACAGGTATAGGGTCCTGCAGCTACGGAGGAAAAACAATAAGCACCGGTAAAGGTTAGGGACTGGTCTGCCAGAGGCGAGACCTGAGGACGAGGACTCAGGTGGTCCTGGTGGGTAATAGGTCAGCTGCAAGCCAGCAGCATGCCCTTGCAGCTGAGAAGGCCAATGTTACCCTGAGGCACATTAAAATGAGCGTGGCCAACAGGCGGAGGGAGGGGACTCTCTCCTAATCTGCCCTGGTGAGGCCACATCTGGACTACTGAGTCCAGTTCTGGTCTCTGACTCTGTACAGTCAAGAAAGATGGGAAACTTGTAGAGAGAGTCCAGCAGAGGGCAACAAAGATGATGAGGGGCATGGAGCATCTCCCTTCTGAGGAGTGGATGAGAGACCAGGGGCTATTCAGACTAGAGAAGAGGGGGCGGGATGGGGGTGAATCTCACTACTGTTAGTAAACATCTAAAGTGCAGGAGTCTAGTCGATGGGGATGGACTCATTTGGACACTGATGGGAGGCATGCAGCAGTAGAACAGGAGCAATGTTCATGGACTTTAAAGCAAGAAGTTCTATACAAAAAGAAGGAAGAATAATTTTGCTGTGATAGTGATGGAACAGGCTGCCTGAAGAGGTTGTGGAGTCTGCTCCTCTGGGGATATTCAAGTTGAGTCTTGATGCTTTTGCTGGTGACACAGAGAAGCTGCTTTAGCAAGGGAGCAGGATGGGATGATCTCTAGAGGGGCCATTCCAGTCTCTACAACTCCATGATTCTGATCTCGTTGCAGGTTGAAGGCTGTAGAAGAGCATTTTGCAGCAAGGATTGGCCTGACCATGTGAGTGGTTTCATCTTTGGTGGGATGAAGGAGGTTAGCAATGGGGGCCCAGGGGCGCGAGCCCTCTGACCTGAGGGCCACCCACTCTGGTGCCTAGGCGTGGAGACTACCACTGTGGCAGCCCCTCAGAGGCAGTTTCTGGAGCTCTTCCCATGGGTTCAGGGCCAGAGTGAAGATCCCGGTGGTGTGACTTTGGCATCTCTGTGAAGAAAAGTGAGTGTTGTCTTTTGGTCCCTGACCTGTGTGTGCTGCCCCTGGGATGGAGTTCA
The DNA here is from genome assembly GCA_016647715.1 of Pavo muticus. Classification (NCBI taxonomy): domain Eukaryota; kingdom Metazoa; phylum Chordata; class Aves; order Galliformes; family Phasianidae; genus Pavo; species Pavo muticus. The sequence goes on from JACDJE010000540.1 coordinate 263,482, forward strand.
TGGCTAGGACTGGGTGCCAGGAGACAAAAGCCCCTTCTGTTTGGGGGTGATGGTGCATGGCATGCCTGAGTCCTCCCTGGAGGCAAGGCTTCATTGTGCTCTCCTTTCAGCCCTGAAGGTGTGTGGCAGGTGCTCTCCTGGATGAATGGAATTGATGGAGTGAGAGGTGAAAAGTGCTGCCTGTGGTGGGGCTCTGGCAGCCTTTGTCTGCAGGAATTTAGGGTCCCAAGAGGGAGGTCAACATCCTCATTTAGGAGCTGTGCTGTACTGAAGGCTGTAGAGGCAGAAGCAGAAGCAGCAGAACTGACCCAAGAGGCAGGCACTGAGTGTTGCGATGTGCCCTATAGGTGGTCCCTTGGCTGTGGCAGACCCCCACTCTCCCCAGGTCAATGTGTGTTTTGTACTCCCTATGGCTGTTTTTTTTGTTGTTGTTGTTCTGCTTGAGGTGGTGGGTGTAGAGGTGGGGTGTGATGGTTGAGTTGGACTCTCATGGTCTAGCACGCTGGTTTAGATATTGAGGGACACGGTTTAGTGAGAACTATTGGTAATAGGTGGGTGATATTGGAGGTCTTTTCCAACCTTGGTGATTCTATGATTCTGTGGATGTAGAGAGGGCACTCGTGGTATGGCAAGTTGATTGATTTACCTTTGAGGTTAAGGTGGCTCAGGAGATGACAGTCCACCAAGCATGTGGACTGTGTTCTTCCTCTGTTTTTATGGGGCTGTTCCCTGGGTTGTGCTTCACCTCAAAGATTATTTTTTGGAGGCTGGGGTTGGCTGTTTTTTGACGTTATTTTTTTAGCTGGAGGGGCTGAGGGGGAGGCCCCGTGGGGGGAGCCTCTTCTGGCTGCTGGGGCTCCCCCTGAGTGGGGGTGGGAGTGAGGGAGCCCCTCCCAGTGAAGGGGTCTCTTCCTTGGGTGCCAGAGTGGTGCCTGTGTGGCAATGGCTGCTTTGTGGTGGTGCTCCTGGGCTGGAAGGGAGGAGACAGGGTGGGGAGGAGCTGGGTTCCCTCTTCTGCAGATGGAGAAAGTTCAGTTTAATTCAAACCTGATGTAAAACCTTTTTGAAAAAACTCTTGGTCTGTGATTTAAGAGGTCACTGTATGTAGTAACTTACTGTGCCCTAGGGGATGCAGGGGTTTTCCCTCTTAAAAGCATTTGGGTAAGCAGCTGGAAATGAAATGCTCCTGCAGCATGTGTCCAAGTATATATACATCCTGTGTATGCTATGACTGTTTTACAATAATATCAACAACCTAAATAGACTGAGATTGTTTGCAAGGATGAAGGTTGCTGCTCTGCTGATCTCCATGTCTTTTTTGCTAACTAATCTTGGAGAAAAATCAGTATAATGGGAAAATAGAAAATGGAAATTCTTATGAAACCTCCTCCTGTGAGAGGTCTATAAAAAGGTAAAATCAGTTTTTTAGTTTTAGATAAATATATGTAGAAGACTATCTTTTTGTGTGGATAAGGTTTTAGTCATAGCATTTAAGATCATGCCTTTCATAAAATAACCTGAATTGCATCAGTGGGCAGACAAAGACTTAACTACTTCTAAATTCAAAAAGTTAAGTCTCCCTTTTAAGAGCAATGTCTTTCACTTTCTTCATCTTCCTGCTGAAGTGAAACTGTTGAGGAGAACTTGTAGGTATAACTCCGTTCTTCTCATTTCAGTGTATGCCCCCCAGAATACTGGTAACAAAGTTTGCTTCCACATGGTGGGAAGCGGGTGACAGTACATCCTTTTACAACAGAATTATTGGCTTGTTATGGTTTTTTGGAAAGACTATTTCTACCAAAGGCAGAAATCCTCTGCGCTTCAGGTAGGAACTAGTATGCCTAAGAATGTGAATGTCTGTACTGAAATGGAACAGCTAGATGTAGCTGAAGTTTTTGTGGTGAAGTGGAGACCTGTCTTCAATTTAACTTAAAACAAGAAAAAAAACAAAACAATAAATCCTTGCTTTTCACAAAAAAAAAAAAAAAAAAAAAAAAGGTGTGCTGGCTATTTCTGCGCTTGGGACTTATTCCCTTGCTACTGACCCTAGCTTATTTATCTCAGGGGACAGAAAAGGGGAGAAAAAATATCCCTTTTGCAATCAGTAATTTAGTTTTGCACATTCTGTAAAAAGTTCAAAAGCAAGACTTAATAACAAATATTTTCATAAATTATCTTCTTCAAAACTACAAAGCATCAGACTTGCTTTACTCACTGAATGAAATGGCAGAGTATGTTTCTGGTGTTTGTATCGTTGCAGGTGAATCTCTCAATGGTAGCATTTCTTGATTTTGGTAAAGCTTCCAGGCTTGAAGGCAGACGCGCTATCCTGAGAGCAGAGCAGCATTGACTGTCTCACAAAAAAAAAATTCTGTTTTCCTTTTTTAAGGTTAGTTCACTGAGAATTATCTCTGGTTCCTAGCTAGTTAACTCAAAATAGTGCTTCTCAGTGAAACCTCCTCATCAAATCTCAGTAAGTTAGTTCCTGCAAACTTTCATCCCAAAGTGAGACCAAACTCTAACGTAAACAACAGAAATACATCATATTCTGCATTTACTTTTTTACCAGAAGAAATGGAACTGTGTTTGGGTTCTGCCTTTGCATTAAATGTTTGCATATATTATAACACTGTGCAGTGGTACGTTTAATGGTACCCATTTGCAGTAAAAATTACAAAAAGATTGTCACATTATTTAAAGTACAGAATTTCTTCACAACTTTCAATTTATTGCAAGTATAGCCAGATCATAAATTTTAAACAGGTTGAAATACTTCGGTAACCCCAGGTAGAAATGGCATCCTTCCAGCAAGTAGCTCTTTTGCACTGTGGATCGCAGACTGGCCAAAGCAAATAAGTAGCCTTCATAATTACGTAGTGAACATTAGTGTTTTCCCCTTGCCCTTTTTGTAATGACCGCTATCTAGATTAAATCCAGGAAAACACAGTCACATACCTTATTATACCATCATGAACAGACTGACTTACATTTACAAGTCATCTGACTGACTTCTGGTTTCTGTAGACCTTTGTCTGCCTGAATTTCTCAGTGATCTGCATATTGCTAATCATTACACTCGGCACCGGGGTTTTCTTTGTAATTAGTTCTTCTAAGTACGTGCATCAAAGCTTTAGAAGACATATATTCATTTGACAGCTTTCTAATTGCTTTTTATGTTGTCATCTTTATGGCAAAGGAGCTTTATAATCTTAAACCTCTGAAACATTTTAATTTTTCCCAGAACTTGTTATTAAAGGGCTAAGAACGGCAGTCAGATTTAAGAAGTCTAACTAACTACTGCGAAGTTACGTCAAGTCTTACCTATACATCACTTCAGTCAGGGCCGAACATTTTTAACTAAACTAACTCTATAATGGTCAGACTATGCAGAAATATGGCAATCAAAAGCTTGCTTAATATTTATTAGGGTCAAAACTGAACTGATTTTAATGCTTACCAGTTGGTATTCCTCTCAGAATTTATAATATATGCTAGCAAAATCCAATGCCAAGCAGATTTGTTACCTTTATAGCTATACGAAATAGCTTTTTCTTTTAGCAGTTGCCTGTGCTTTTTACCCACCAAGATCTTTTCTTCCCCCCTTTGCGTTGTTTGCATTGAGTATGAGTACACTCTGCCCTCCGTTAGTACTCAGTGGGGTCATGTTATTCAGTCTTAATAAAAGGCCTCACAGGCCTTTCAATCCAGCAGCACTAATCACTTTTATCATTTTACTTTCAACCTTTTTATTAACAAAGGCTGTGCTGACATTAGCAATTCAGCAGAACAGGAGATTGGTAGATCAAAGTAGATCAAAGTGGTTGGTGCTGAGCATGCTACACTGCCATCCTTGCTTTGAAAGTTTCAGAGTTTCACTTTAGATCACACAAATTCAAGTGTTGTGCACTGAGCAGCCCAAATGAATGTTTGGTTCAAGACTGTCTAAAGGGGCAAAGGGTTTGGACCCTCATGCTCCCACAATGAACTGGAGAGCATTTGGTGAACTCTGTCATCCTTCAAGAGTATCCTTTAAGAGAAATCTAGTTAATGTGCTCTGTATGAATCAAAACCTACTTTTCAGACCATATGATGAAAGCTAAACTGGGACAGGCAAAGTATAATACTTCAAAATGCTTTTTCCAAGATGAAGTACTAACAAATGTGCAGACAAATACTCACATAATAGCAGTAAAAGGGAACAAAAAAAAAGTTCCCACAGTATAAACGTCACTACTGTAGCAAAAAGATGGATATGGTATTACTATCAAACACCTTCAGTTTTCAAAGTTGATTTTCCATTTTCTAAGTTTAACTCGAGGCAATGAACCCTTATTTTTGATCTTCATGTATGACTCTTTTCTATTCAATCAAACCTATCCTGAGTAGTAGAAAATCCCATTTCTTGGTGGCCGTGTTATAGTTTTGGTAACGACTGTATCACATAAGTAATAAGGGCATTTTTATCTTTTCTGGCTCCATTTGCTGAAGGACGGGGCAAAGCTATTTAAGGAGAAAAAACAACTTTTTTTGTAGCTACAGAAAAACAAAACTGCATTTTTTTTTTCCTTTCCCAAAGTTTGGATTCAGCCAACTGTGTGAATCTCTGATTTTCAGCTTAAAGGACAAAATCAACAATGAAAACAGTATAGACTGTTGAGTGTCGTTATTTAATTAAACACTGCAGCTGAAACTAATTGTTATGAGAGGTAGTTAGCTGATACCCAAGAGTAAGCTAAACTTTCTCCTCACTGGTTTGGAGTAAGCTCCCAAACTTCAAGCTGTAAAATGAGGTTGCTTCAGGTTCATCTAGAAAGTCTATCCCAACTTGTTAGTTCAAGTATGCAGTGAAATATTTTGGATGAACTTACTTAAAGAATATTTAGAAGAGTGTCCAACATTTTTGTAGATAGTGGTGGACGAACCATGAAAGTGGGTTGTATTCAGGCAGTTACTGTGAACCCACAATTAAATATATCTCATTAGTTCTAGTGACGTTTGCTAGATAAAGCATCTCTGAACAAATAAAAAGCTTTGCAACTTAACAAAGCAGCTCACCAGAGATATGTATGGTGTCATAAACAACCTTATCATGGCATTGGTACTATTAAAGTAAAATAGGTTTGCACAAGAATCATGAGTACGATACGATTATTTCTTGGTTCAGACCAGCTAAATTCTGATGTTGATGGATAAAAAATTAAGCCTTCGTTTGCCTTATTGTTTGCCTTTGTATTGCCTTATCACGCACTTTTTGCTCATTTCAGAAACTGTTGCACTGTTGTCTTTCAATTTCACTGGTATTTTCTTAGCAAATCTCATAATGCGTGTTTATCACATGGCTGATGGAGATAATCGATGCCTTCATTTTCCTTTTTTAACTTTCAGGAATATACAATACAAATTCTATTATAGAAATTATTACTGTGAAATCTGTTCACAAAACTGTATTTCATTTCATGTCTCAGGCATAAGAGAAATATTTTTAAAATGTACCTGTCAATAACTGCTTTAATGGAGCAAAAACATTCATTTTAATGGCCTCTGTAAGAGCAATTAATACTCTCCCTACAGTTGCAAGTTGATTATTTACATGTGAAAACTAGTACTGTTTTAAATGACACCCATTTTTTAATCCAGATGTTCTCAGATGTCTGCATTGATCACAGCTGCTGAAGAGATTCTCAAACGTATTTTAGGTCTCCTGAAAGCTATTTGCAAGAGATTATCCAGAGTCATAGACAACTTGTGTTTAATTTGTGAATCCTCAGAATATGAGAAAACATAAACAGTTATTCCCTAGATTTTAAAATTTGACTATTCCAATTTTCATAATACTAATGAATCAGAATTAGGACGTACTAATACTTTTCTAAACAAAAAGAAGGTCTAAACAACTGTTTAATAAATTAACATGCATATTTCAGTAATGCTATTACTGTAATAATACTGTTCACGAATGGTGATTGGAGTGTGACAGTCTAACAAATGACTCCAGGTCCTCTTACATTAGTTATTTTCAGTAAGATCAAGAGTAACCTGGAGCAGATCCACTTGAAGCTAAACATTTATTTTTTTCTTTTTCTGACTCATACTTGGAAAGATAGGCTATTTGCATACCTACAAATGTGGACAAAGTAAATTGGCCTAGTCATAAAAGACCCCAGGATTAAAAACCTGTGATTTACTAAAATGCAGCAACAACAACAAAATCTGTATCTACAATTCTTATACTAGCTAAGATGCCATCCTTAGATGTAATATTCCTATTGGTAATGAAGCGAGATGACAGGTACACAAAATCAATAGTGAGGAAACGGAGAAAATATACATATATATATTCTGGCAGCAATCCAACATTTGTAACTGAGCTAACGCTCAATTACTGTGAAGTGCTTTATGGAAATAAATGTTAGTTCTACATGAATCCCAGATGAGTTTATTACAATTGGTGCCATTAAAATGATTAAAACAAAGTGTTACTAATATGCCAAACAACTGTGATTGCGGTTTCATAAAACTAGTGTTTAATATCAATCAGATATAACATACTCTTTTTCTACAATTACTAAACATTATGATGTGTCTATAATATTTGAAAATATCACGTGTGATAGTGTTCTTTAGCCTCGATAGGAATTAACACGCTGCAATGTGTAAAATACGTTAGAATAACTAAAGGTTACTTAAGTAACACAAACCTTCTCTTAGTATCTCCTTTCGATCAACAGACAAGTAAACAAAAAAATCATCATAAAATCAATATCTCGTGTTTTGTTTTTTCCCAAAATACAAAGCGTTTCTAATTATATTCTTTTTGCTTAGTATGGTACTCAAAACACTGAATTCAATCAGTGAATTGTCTCAGAAACCTACATGAGCTTATATACAGCTTATATAAAATGATATACTTACACAAATATATATTATTAATAAATGATAGTACATCTTGTTGAGGTACTGGGGTGTACTTGATATGTCCGACCAGTATGTTCAGCCTTTTCCTACAGAGAACACCGTGTTTTGTTTAGAGCATTATTTTTCATTTTAATAGCAAAAACAACTAAGCAGTTGTACAGATGCCACTATCTCCGCTGAAATTTTCCAAATGAATAAGGTTTCATTTAAAAAATATACACATAGAAAATGTAACAAAAGATAGTGTGTCTATGCGGTCAGCAACTGAAGCACAACCATGAGGATGCATAGAATAACCAATTTAAGCTGCTTTTTTTTCATCAAGATCTGCCTTTGTCACAAAACTTGGAGAACTAAACATTTAATTTCCAACCTAATTCTGAACCATTTAAATACCATTCTTTTTAGTGTTCACAGAGTTAACAGTGAACATTTAAGACCTACGTGGATATCTAAAGAATCCTTTTTCTAACCTCCATGATGGTGCTGCAGCTGAATGGCTACTACCGATAGCCAGCTATTTCATTTAGTGCCTTTCTTGTTCTTTTGTTTCAACTTTACTCTGTATAAATACTCCAAGCGGTCCTGCAAATAAATATATGAATTTCCACATTTCCCCAGATGCTGACAGCTGTGTTACCATTTATGGCAACATCTGGGTAAATCTTTTTTAGTTCTATCCTCTAATATTTGAGCTGTTGTTAACAAGATCAGGTTTTTTTTGCTGCTTTTATTTCCACAATTATTTTAACAAGTACAGTTACTGCTTGTTTTCTGTCTTGAGCTATTTGTTTTTTATTCTGCTGCGGCTTCGTCAAAAGCAGCCTTTAAAAAGTTACCACATAAGTAATCATGAACCCTTTTCTCCTCTGCTGAATCAAGGATATTTCTGAGGCCTGTGAAACTCAGACAAAAAAGTGACTAACATGAGACCAGTACCATTTTTAGACAAGTGATCTGAAAGGACAGATGTCTTGTATGTGCAAGCTAAAGTCATAAAAACAGAAGTGACATTAGACAAATGTTCTTCTTTCATCAGAATTCACTTTCTGCTCAATAAAGGGATCAAGCGTTCAGTTAAGTCATCGTAGCATCCCACAGAAGAATTAGATGAGGATAACAGATGGATGAATGTTTCCACAATTCTTGCATGCCAGGAAAGTCATGTCTAACTTCATTCCACAGTCAAAGACCATTAAGAGAGTCTGGAAATAACTAAGGGATGAGGCAAGAGAATTTGTAAAAGATGCATGGCTAGGACCTCCGTATCCACACTACTGATGAGCAAATCAGTAACCTTCAGCTGTTCCACTGTGTTGACGAAACAGAGATATGGGTCTTCCTGTAGGTACTGGCACCTGTTGTGAAAGATAGATCTCAAGTCTATTACTAACCAAGTCATACAAACTCATCTGCTCTTTTTCAAATCACAAGTGAATTATTTGCTGTGCACTGGCAGAATGAACAGAGAATATACATTGCTTCTACTGAAGTCCATCCATAGCTGCTAGTTAACATACTCTACTGGAAAACAGGTTATATGAATCTCCGCTATTACCTCCTTCAGCATCTACAAAATTCAGCTATCTCACCACCACTTCTTTTCCACTTTGAAAGATTGCTATGACTCAGTTTCCGAGATGGGAGGATTGTGAAGTTAATTAATGGACTGTGGACCCCAAGTCAAGTCAGGAAACTGGGGCTTTTCTTCAACAAGCTTTATTATCTCAGGAGAGCAGAGCAGAGCAGGCATTGGGCTGCGCTCCTCCACAGCTACCTATAGAGCTCTAAGGGTATCTTCAACAAAGACATTTCCTGGACCCTGGCTGTGGTTCATTCAGGATGTAAGAAACAAAAGAGAATTGTGTAGACTTAAAAATCAAATAGAAAGGAATAATAATTAAAAAAAATCCAGACATCCAATGGAAGCAAACCAACTTACTTATAAGTCTTTTTGTTGAAGGATTGAAGGAACAAGAGATCCATGACAGAGCATAGCAAGCTCTTTGGCAGGGCTGATTCCTGTATAGTGGAAGCTGTATTCTTGTAAGTGCTTATAATTTATGTCCACAGAAGCAAATAAATGGTTTGGGGTTTTTTTAATCTTAATTGCTTAAACTGCTGATAAGTTCTGTAACAAGAGCTACTAGGGACAACTGAAACACATCTTTTCAGCACAGTCATTTCATAATAAAAACAGGCAATAAATGAATTATTTAAATGAATAGTCCTTAGGATAAGTACTCAGAGCTACACAATTTGGCCTGAACGTAAAAAATTGAACATTCTGAAGTTTTCTTTTTCCTCTTCACTAGTATTTTTGTTCAAAGCGATACTTGGGAAAAGTTGTCTATTAAATACATATTTTTCCTTCCAATTCCAATAGTCAATGCCAATGCCGCTTTTGGAGCTGTGATCTTGAAGGAGTTTTAATCTCAACCCTGTAACTGGGACAGTTCATACGACAAACTATTAACACCAGCAAAAAAAATTGCCATTCTTAATATACAATTAAAAACAAAAAAAACAAACAAACAGTGTAACCCATACCCCATTAAAATAGAATCAACAGCACACATTCATAAAGAATACTGAGAATGCAGAACACTTATAACATGGAAGAAGATTCAGAGCTAGAGTCTGCACTGAGATCTCACATCTCAAGAAATTGTTCCAAGTGCCTCACTCAAATGTAGCCCAGTAAGTACAGTTTAGACATTGCTAGTAAAAGGGCATGGACTTTGTACAGACCCAACAGGATCACATCTCAGATCTAGCATAGTTTTGCCCTGGTTTTACGTGTGACAGCTGCTAAATGAGCAGTGAACATTGCCTACTCTATGGGCACTGGCTCCAGCCATCAGGGGCACAGGGTAGTCCTCCTCAGCCCCTCCAGGCTCTCCCTGGGGAATCATTATGTCTCCCTGGATGCCCAGGGAGATGTCAGTGCAGCTGGCAGGCCTCCCCTGGGAACCAGGAAGAAACACATCTGCTGAGATGAAAAAATACAAGAAGGAAGGGACACTTCTCCTCCCATTCCACACCATCAAACTGATGTTGCTGTGACATCCTCAGGGCTGCCCTGAATGAGTAGCATTGTAGGCTTTTGGAAAGTTGATCACAAGGGTGAGCAAAATACCAGAGCAGGGCATTGTGCTCCCTTTTGACTGTGATATTTTCTGTTTAATAGTCCTTACTTCCCATGCCCCTCTGCCGTCCTGCCATTTATTTCGACCAGTGTTAAATGATTTGTAATTCAAAAGTTTATCTTTCAAGAAAAAACTCAAGTTCCTTAGCTGTTAAGCGACAGCATTCTTTTGCATCCTATGATTTTGATCAGATGTACCATATTGAACCAAAAATCACGGATAAAGAGGGGGAAAAATATCAATATTGTGTTGTTTCTTGATGACACATCATGTGGTAGAAGAGATTCAACTTCACTGATTCCAATTTAAGTTTACTTTGTAGAATTATATGACAGAGTAGGAAAAATGTCTATATTTTAGTATCTAAACAATTAGACAAAGTAGAAATTAGCAACAAACGTCTGGACACACTTTCAGTTCACACTCTGAATGTGAACTAGCAGTGTGCCCAGGTGGCCAAGAAGGCCAATGGCATCCTGGCTTGCATCAGAAACAGTGTCGTCAGCAGGAACAGGGAAGTAATTGTACCTCTGTACTCAGCACTGGTGAGGCCACACCTTGAGTACTGTGTCCAGTTCTGGGCCCCTCACTGCAAGAGAGACATTGAGACTCTGGAGCGTGTTCAAAGAAGGGCAACAAAGCTGGTGAGGGGTCTGGAGCACAGGCCTTATAAGGAGCAGCTGAAGGAGCTGGGATTGTTCAGTCTGGAGAAGAGTCTCAGGGGAGACCTTATTGCTCTCTATAACTACCTGAAGGGAGGCTGTAGTGAGCTGGGGGTCGGCCTCTTCTCTCGTTTAACTAGTGATAGGACTAGAGGGAATGGATTCAAGCTGCACCAGGGGAGATTCAGGCCAGATGTTAGGAAATATTACTTCTCTGAAAGAGTGGTCAGGCACTGGAATGGGCTGCCCAGGGAGGTGGTAGAGTCACCGACCCTGGAGGTGTTCAAGGAACGTTTGGACATTGTGTTGAAGGACATGGTTTAGTGAGAACTATTGGTGATAGGTGGATGGTTGGACTGAATGATCTTGTAGGTCTTCTCCAACCTTGGTGATTCTGTGATTCTGATTCAGTTCAGTTTTTTAATTTGTGTCAACACACACAAGCAGCCCAAACATAATGTTCACATTTACTAATGTCATCCTCAAGTAAGAAGGAAGGGAGGAAGGGAGGGAGGGAGGGAGGGAGGGAGGAAGGGAGGAAGGGAGGAAGGGAGGAAGGAAGGTTGCAGTGTGAGGTTGCAAAGAAATTTGTTATAAGAATGAAGATTGATCTAAAATAATAAATCCATGGGAAACATTCTAAAAAGACATCTAAAATGGTAACATTTTGAGTTGATACATAACATTAGTAAAATTGCAATTCAGAAATTGATGAAAAATAACAAAATTAATGATATGAAGTACGTGTGTATGGAAAAAAAAATATTCTGGGTTTTTGGAATCATGGAATATTTTAAAGACAAAAATGGGTACAGAATAATCGTATACAACTGTAATAAGTTTTTCCACTGTGGAAACAATGCTACTCTCAGCAGTAACTGGAAGTAAAAAATAATTACTTTTGCCAAAATAAATTCAACTTTATATTTTATCATTCCAACAGTTTTATTAACAAGATAATAGCATTGTGTTCTTACAACTTTGAAAGCAGAACCCTGTGAATTAATACCTAATTCAGATTTAAAATTAAGGAGCTTTACTATGTTGATTTTTTCCAATTTTATTGAATAGCATTTCCTTTAAGTAGTCCTTCGCATAATGCACTATCTTATAAGTCCCAACTGAGTAACAATGAAGTCTCATTAGTCTTTGTCACCTCATAATCATTCATGCTGCATTTTAAACAAACAACATAAATTGCTGCTTTGGGAAATTATTTTGGAGTTATGGAAGAAATATGTGTCAGCTTAAGTTGTAGTTTGTTCTTGTAAAGCATTTTATACTAAAGAAGTTTTACTGCCTGTACACAAGCGTTATCTCATTAAGTTACATATTTTTTTTTCTGCTAAGATTGGGTTACTTCTCCCATATGTTAAAACCTAACTGCCTACCTACTTCGTAACAGCTCTATTTAAAACAAGTATTTTTCACAGAGGTGAGAATGTCAGATATATATATTCTTTTTTTTTTTTTTTTTATTAAAGTAACAGCTTCTGCAGTATGAAACTGTTCAGAGAAAATCAAAAGAAGAAACAAAACATAAGGAGAAAATTCTTCATAAAGAAGGAACTTCAGAGAACAGGAGTTTACTTGGAGAGCTTCCTTTCATTTTTCCCGTACTTCACTGTGAAATTATCTGTTTCTGGCATTTTGACAACAAACATAATGGAATCAGACCCATATTTGTTGACCTACTGTCATGGTTTTATGATTTTTGGTTATTGGTATTCCACATCATAACATCATGTAGTGCACTGGGAGTTAAAGAGTTAATGCTCCAGTTCCAGGCACCTGTCCAGAAGAGAAGAACTACATATCCCAAAGGACTTTGCATTCAGAGAGGAGATATAACCCCTGGCAAGGTCACAAGACCTTCTCTTTTCTTCGGCTCTCCTCACTGCTGCTCTGACTGCGCGTCTCACCTCAGCATTATGGTGAGGCCTTCAGTTCTCAGACACTTTCTCTCTCGTTATATTTGATTTATTAGCTTCAATTCTAATTATATTGTATTATAGTGTGTTAACTTGCATTCCAATACCATATTTAGTAAATTAGCTTTTTTCTCCCCAGATCGTTGCTGCTGATTTTAATTATTCAGGGTCCTCTGTTTCCCTTTCTGGAGGTGCGGATTTGCGAATCCCTCCGCCCCGCTAGTCACGGAACTGGGCTGAACCCGCCTGTAAACCGTTGACACCTACCAACTAAACAAAGTTGAAAATGAAATGTAAATCTACTTCAGGACACAGGGCCAACAAAAATCTCACATATCACTTCATCTATGATTAATTGAAGACTAAAAGGTATGTATGTCCCACATTTACTTCATTTTATATAAAAATTCATGTTTTATCCTTCAGCAACTTAGATTTAGTAATATCTTCTTTCATATAGCTCAGAATTTCAACATTAGCTTTAATGATACAGGATCAGAACATGTTTTTCTAAATCTGAGAAATCTCCATCACTGAATTTGTAAAGAGATTGACCACCATATATAACACAACCTCACTACTGATCAGGAAGATGCTTACTTCAGAGTTAGAGCAAGAGCAGATAGTAAGCATTCTTCCCAGAGACAAAACTAGAAGAGTAATTATTCTTTCATTTAACACAGAAACCATACTATCAAGAAAGAGGAGAAAGTGAAATGCTGCATATTCATAAAACTTAAGCAAAAGCAGCATTTGTTTAATGCTTCTGCAATCTTGCAGATCATCTAAGACGTGTTTGTATCATAGTAAGTGTAGCTTGAGGTCTATGTACTGTAAAGACAGAAAATCTTTTCTTTTTTCCTGTTTACTTTTTCCATTTAACCACCTAACATGCTGGTTGTGGTGGGTTGGTTTTGTTTGTTTTGTTTTGATTCAGCTATTTGTTTTTATTCAGACAGAGGCCTGAGAAGCAGAATGAATGCTATCTCCCAGTGTTGCTCAGAAATGTAGTTGATGCTTCCACCTTTAACCACACAGCATCAGGACAAGCTCTGGCTACAGGAGAGCAACAACAACATAGGTGAAAACTGACCATGGGGGAGTTCTCTCTAAAAAAAAAATCCTGATTTTCTAGATCATTCCTTCATCTTGTAGAAAACAAACGTAACATCTTTTTCACATGAAATCTTGAAAAAAATGGTAATAGAAATATTTTTATTCCTAACAGGCTTGAAACTCAAGGAATTTCTCATTCACTTATAAAGTTTTTCTTTCTCCTTTGCAAGAGCTATAGGTCCTTAGCTCCTTTTCAGTCTGTAAGGCTTAAACATAGAATTGAAAGCTTTAAGATAAGAGCTCTCAATTCTGCACCAAATGATCTGGAAATGCAGAGACTTCAAGATCCCTACAGAATGGCTGTGAAATATGACTAATTATTGATATCCAAGATTATCAGTTATGTGACATGGATTTTAGAGGCTCAGTGAGTCTAGCCATTGGCTCAACTGAACGGCATTAACCATAGCAGGTAAGCTAAAGCTGACTCTCGCTAGCCTTCTTTTGTGAAAGCTTTAAAAAGCAATAGCTTTAAAAGCCTATGTTCCCCCCGAGAACAAACATGAGAACTGGTTAGAACACCATGAAAAATTACAGTAATCCTAAAGAAATTCATTGAAGGAGTAGAGGTCTTGCAAGCATTTACACACACACAGAAAAAAGTTATTTCAGTAAAAATTTGGTTTGCTGGACAATTCCCTAACTAGCTCTAATCTAGTCTAAATGATATGTTCCTTGCCTGAGTGTCATTCCCTGTCATTCCTATATTCTTAAACATTTGCAGAAGAAAATTTTCAAAGAGCCAAACTCTCTCTTGAAATGCCTTCTTAAAGAGAAATATCTTTATACAAGAGTTTGCAATTATTAATGGGCTTCACTTTTAATTAGTTAATGATCCAGTTCAGCTGTGATCAAAGCACAACAGCTAGATAATTCAGGATAGAAAATGGAGCTAATTTACTTAGATATGATACTACTTTCCTAATGACTTTACTTCAACAGAGTTTCAATTAGTTATTATGTTATTTTACTCATTAGTTCAAGAAGATGACTGCAGGCAATTAATGTGTCATTCCTCATGATAAACAAAACATACTTTTTTTTTTCCAGAGGGATGTCTAAATTATATATTACTGAGATTTGAGGAAAATTTCATAAAAAAAAAAAAAAAA